>CM037013.1:10259427-10528034 GCA_020875875.1 Dioscorea alata | reverse complement strand
TAACAGGTGATTCTCCACATGCAAACAGTTTGTTTGGCAAGAACACATAAACAAATTTAAGTAGCAGCAAATGCAGGTGATAATGACAAGTTTAAGATGAAATTGTATTTTAAAGCCTACTCACATCATGAGCACAAAAGAAAATAATGATGCTACACAAAATTTTTCATCATACCTTGTTTTGCCTTTTCAGTCACCAACTATATGCATACTACACAAAATGTTTGGAATCCCATTAGGCTGACACAACACATATCTTGGGAGATTAGTTGAGTTTTTAATCCCCATCAATTGGTTTACTCATTGTTCCAAACCTACATATGCAACTTTTTTCAAGTGCATTCTTTCCAAGGTCATTAGTTCATTATAAAGAAGCGGTTGAAGAGGGAATAATGAGTCAAAAATGTAAATATATGACATAGTGTAGACAACAAGGCTAGATGAAGTATATTTGCAGCAAAAGTAAATGGCATCCTCTCAAGCAAACAATAAAACTAGCTTAAGGGATGAAGAAAAATACTAATACTGACCAAACAATCAAGACGAGCATTAATAGTATTGATTTCTTTTAATGGCCGCAATAAGTTGGCGCGTAGTAATCTTGTTCTGCATATAATAAAAAATAAATAAGAGAGAGAGAGAGAGCGCACTACAGACTAAGGTACATAAGCATGTTTTTTGTGTCAACAAACAATATATTATGAGAATCAAAAGCATATCCTAAAAAGGTTGGCCCTAGCAGGTGATACAATGAAAAAGAGGATAAATTGATCAAACAGTTATTGACACCATTGAACCCATCCCCATGCATAATTTTGACTTGCATCATATTCAGTCTTATATGGCAAAGCTAGCTCAGGTGATAGCTACTGGTTACAAATTTACTTTTAGCTATGTAAGTGCGCACCTAGTGGATCCTCCTTCATTTTAAAAGACACATGTATGTATGTGATATATAGACAAATAAACAGGTCATTTCTTCCAGTCCAAACTAAACTATACCTGATATAAAAGAGAAACAAAGAAAATGGTGTTTGCCCATGCTCAAACAATGTCCACCAACTGAAATAAGAATGCATAAACGAGCAACAGAGATGATAATAGAATGGACATGTGACTATATTTACATTATACAAATTGATATGTTCAATAAGACAATCAAATGAATTAAATCAATTACAAATAAGATAAATACGGAAATGACATGATCTTTACAATAATATCAGAGGCCCCCCTTGAGATTGCAAATGGTATTCTACATTTATTCTAACTAATTGTCACCAGAAATTCATGAAATTTTACTACAAGATTATGTGAGCTCTACAACCAGAAACCAAATACTCATCAGGCAATTACACAGACTTCTTATTAAAACCCAAAATCAGCATGACAATATTTGATGGTAATAAGATGCCTTTCTTACAAATTTTCAAGTACCCTTTGCATATGTTTATTTTCATTATGTTAGGTTGGTTTGCATATTTTTAACAGAGTTACATTTTCCAATGTTTCTAGTCAGGGCACTAAAATACCATGTGAAACAATATGGTTTTCCTAGTGAACAAAAATGTCAGCCTAAGAAAATAAATGATCATCTCATCCTAAAGATTCTACTTCTTCAAAAACATAGATTCATCAAATACAAACTCAAAACTAACACCTAACAGATATTGCAGACAGAGAAGTTAACCAATATAGTGATATGTCTAATAATCTAGGGAAACACAAGTGCAAGTTTCACACTAGAATGAAGATTGTTTAAGTAGCTATGTCAATTTAACTTTATCGCCAATTGTCTTTGTTGTTTTCAACATATGGAATAGGCTTCTCTTCTTGTTGCTTGAGGCCCAGAGTTCAATATGTAATAGGTCAATAATCTCCAAATTCCGAACACTGTATGTGAAAAAAGAATGTCTATATATATATTGAGATCATAGTGCACTATGAAAAATATGCTATGCAACCCCTAAAAACAGAAAAAACAGTGTACTAAAATATTGGATCATGGGAACTTCTACGAATTCATAAACAGTACCTGGTTGAATCAATATTCATGTGGTCAAATGAACCATTAAATGTGACCTGGAAGGTTTAGCATATGTCAAAAAAATCTTGTGCATTTCATGTTCCGAAATTTAAAGTTACTGATATAATCATGAATAACTGTGTCTAAGAAGTTCTCGACATGCATACACTAAGGTAAGAAAACAATGTTCCAAAAAAGTTTCAGGGTCCATCTACAATAATCACTTCTGGACATTTCTTAAAACAATTAAATTTAGTAATATGACTAATGACAAATAGATATAGTGCATAAGTTCTTTCAAGTTTGAGTCTCAAGTTTTGAAGTTTAGTAAGATGCTTCCAAATAGACTTTTAATATCTTTGCAATTTCTAGTTAAATTAATACCCAAGAAAATTATACAAAACTTAGTATGAAAGTTCAGAATTGATGAAGAGAGCTGATTCATCCAATAAAAAATAATAATTAAACCATCACTATTCGAGATAGATGGCCACACATCTTTCTAGTTACAAAGGGAACCTTGTCCAGTTAACATGTGCCTACTGACAATTCGAGTATAACTTGCAAAACAACCCCGCCATTGTGCATGTTTCAGACTTTGTGTTGATCTCATCTACACTTCTTGCATGTCTCCTCAAGAGTCAAACTAGTATTATACTAGAGCTAACGTATTTGGTCATCATATCCTCCAAGCAAACACCAGAGTTACTTCATATGTGGCGTGACATTAATGGGAATACAACCACCCACCAATTAAAGTTGATTTTTGGTCATTGTTTACCAAAAAAGAAAAAGAAAAAGAAAAACTGTGTAAATAAGATAATACAAAATTGATTTTTGATCATTGTTTATCAAAACACACATTATAATTTTTATCTTTCCAAGACCAGATTTAATTAATATTGACCTTCAAATTAATGAAAAACAAATGGTAATAGAGACGGTATATTCAGAGTTGGCACCAGTGATGATCACCTCAAGGCAACCTAAAAAGCACTTTACAGGAAGCACATAAATGTACCGGCAGTGAGTGATCAGTAACAATCACGCCTTTTTCTGCCTCAATCCTGTGCATGCATAAAGGATATCATAAGCTAGCATATAGATAATAGCAACAAGTTGTCCTTACATTTGGATGTTGCAAACAGATGAGTCACCTAAGAACTTAAATTATAGCATCAAATTTTATGGGAAAATAATTTCAAACCAGAGAGAACTTCAATGTCAATTGTCTGATATATCCAGTAGCAAGATTGATGAAATGGAGAAAAGAACTTGTAAATAATATATGAATGAATTTGCGTGCTTTGGAAATGCTGATTGCATGCAATATACATGTTCAAAACAACAGCAAAAATGAGAAAGCAATAGCATATTATTGGATGTCATTTACTTTATTCTAGAATGCCCCAGAATTTGTGCATGATAAACATACAACAAGAAGTTTTTAACAATGAGGAAAGAATTTGCGATAGGAATACATAATGTGTGCTTTGGAAATGTTGGATGCCATGCAATTGGAAATAAAAGCAAACATAGTAAGATAATAGCATGTCAACAGTGCCCTTTGCTCACTCCATACTAGTAGACCTCGGAATTTTCATGTGAGCCTCCAGCGACTCCATAATAGTAATAAGAAAGGAGCATCCATGATGGTAAGGATGAATAATGTATAAGCAATTTTCCCTTTTCAACATATTCCATAAAGAATAAACAGATCTAAAATCATTGTTACTATGTAGGAGGAAAAAGCTTCTAGCCATCTACCAAGGCTACATTCAATGAAATCTAAGAAATACGTGCAATAAAAGTTGGGCACATAAGTGATAGAGAGATTGAGCTCACCAAATTAAAGTGTAGGGAAGTAAGATATTCAAGGGTTCTACATATATGGTGACATTTAATCTATTCTTGATCAAAAATAACAATTTCAAGTTTTTGACAATACAAAATTAGACCTCATAGTGTGAAAAGTTGAGCACTGACTCATGCAACTAATCAAAATATATTTATGATTTTCAAATTTCAGAAACCAGAAGTTTTCAAGGAATTTCACGAGATCAAATGCTGTAAAAACTCCTAGCCAAAACCTAGCTTTTATACTTTCGAACAACATCCATCACACCCGTGCCTATACTAAGAGATTTGCTAATTTTAGTCGATTTTTATAAAATGTTGATTACCACTTTCAAAATTTCTCCATTACCATTAGAAGAGCTTATTGACAAAAAGCACAATATCTGACACACTAAACCATAAACTAACTTGATACTGTATATTTAATGCTATGACATCTTATTACATCATGAACTTTGTCTAATTTCACACCATCTTCAAAAGCGTGAGAAAAACAATGCCAGAAAACATCAACCAATATGATAACCAACATGATTTTTCAATTTGTACACCCTAAAATTTCACCAAGCAAAATAACTATAATGGTTAGTTGCAGCAAACAAATGGTAGGGTCCAATTAATGATAATGTACATTACAGTTCATATGGAAGAAATTCACTCTTTAGGAGCAACTTCAGTGAGCTAATGTATATAATAATTTCATTTATTGTGATTGAATTATTGTAAGGTAAAGAAAACAAGGCATTCCATTTGATAGTAGCTGCAGTAGCAACAAGGCAGAGATAGTATTGCTTGTAGTAAGTATCCAGGCCAAGAGCAGATGGCTTCTTTGTTGCTAAATTGTTCACAAGCATAGCACCCTTAATGGACAAATTATCACAAAGTTAGCATACCATTGCAAGAAACCATAAAGAAGATTTAAATTGAGAAAATTATTAGCGTATATTACCTTTGTGTCATCAAAGCAACCTCGAGACATTGTGATCTGAGAGAAGTGAAAAAACAGAAAAAAAAAAAATATATAAATATATATACATCACTAAGGTAGACTAAAGAGAAAGTAAACAACAATGCTTACAAAGTATCAACACCTTCTTGTTTAATGTGTAATATTTATCCACCAGCTCAGACACTCCAACCATACCATCTGGTGCCAGTTGGACTTGGGGAACAATAATCACCATAGGGTCGTAAAAGTGTAGCAAGGTCTTCGTATTTTGATATAAGCAGCTAGCTAGTTTCAATGTATTGAGAAAGATGAAGTAAGGCCAACCTCAAGTCAAAGGCAGCCACACCAACCTGCAAAAAGGTACTCGGAAAAGAGCAAAAAACAAAAAGTAAGAGATCATTCCTGTAACAGAATTCAAAATCCAAACTATCTTAGACCTAAATTCAAAAAAAGTTTCGGGAACTACAGTGAACAGCATTTCAATTGCGAAATGATCGGCACCCCAGAAGAAAAATATTGAAAAATCTTAAAGCATTTTCACAAATAAACCCTAAACTAAATATACTTTTTAGCCCACTTCTAAGTAGGCATTTCTAACTTCAAAAACGCTGTCCAAGAACACAATAAATCAGAAACACCTAGTTAATGTTCAAGAAACAGAAGATATTTCACAGATAAAGCTTTTGGTTGGAAGCAATCCAAATGATCTTGCAAGAACCTTGCACAATAAACAATTCCAAGATTCAAATAAACAGACATAGAGAAAGGGTATATCATCAAGATATAAATTGTCAATTCTTGCTTCAAAAACTCTGTCCAAGCAAAGCAAAACAAATCAAAAACATCCATCCAAACAATGTCCAATGCACAGAAGATATTTCATCAACAAAACTTTTGATTGGAAACCACCGCAAATGGAATTACTAGAAACTCGCAGTGCAAACCATTAAAAGATCTCAAGAAACAGACATCAAGATAACAACAAATCATCTCATGAAAACCATTCCGAAAAACAGACATCAATAAACCATTCCAAGATTTCAAGAAGCAGACATCATACAAACACAGATCAAAACTCTCTTACCACTACTGGACTCATAAGATCCATCAATCATCTCAGAAACCCTAAATCCTCAGTACCAAATCAGAGAAAATAGAACACAAAAATAGAAGAAAAGAGGAAATGGATGAGAGGGGAGACAACCTCTTTGGCTCGATTCTCGATCAGCACTACCACAGTGCTCGCAGCTCCAACACCTCCTCCCTCGTCGTCCTCCATCGCCTCTGCAAGGACGAGGAATAGAAGCTATGAATGACCCGCTGAGGAGTGATCTATGGGCCGGGGAGACAAGTGTAAGGCTTTTTTCTTCAGGTGACCGTTTGCAAAGATTTGCAATAAAAAATAAAAAAAATATATATATCATAATTAATAGGGCATAACAACCTATATTTGGAAAATGCAAGCTTTATTTTAAATTTTAAAAATACTCATAATTACTGGAATTATAGAGAATATCACTGTTATAATTATGAAATAGATATAATTCTCATTACAAAGATTTACAATATATTGTTATAATAATAATAATAATAATAATAATAATAATTATTATTATTATTATTATTATTATTATTATTATAATAACAATAAGTATTGTTATAATAAATAATAATTGTTATTTGATTATTATTATTATTATTATTATTATTATTATTAAGCGGTGAAGCCCACCGCTTCACCGCATATTAATAATTATAACAATTAAGTCAATTATTGATAATAATAATTATTATGTTATTATAAGAAAATAGAATAATAATTATATAATAATAACAATAATTATCATATGATTAATTTTGAGATGGTGATTTTGTATATTATTATTATTATTATTATTATTATTATTATTATTATTATTATTATTATTATTATTTTATAGCAATAATAATAACAATAATTAATTAATTAATTATAATAATTATAATAATTTTTTTATTAAAATAACTTATTATTTTAAACAATAAAAAATAATAATAATAACAATAATTAATAATAATAATAATAATTTTATATTAAAATAACTTATTGTTTTATACAATAACAATAATAAGAAAAAACGGATAATAGTCTCATTAACACATAATAACAATAAATATAATTACAATAATAATAACAATAGTAATAGTACAATAATTATTGACATAATAATAATTATTTTTAATAATATTATGCGTTAACAATAATAACAACTCATGTGTAACAATATTATTGTTATTATTAAATATCAATAATAATAATATATTATTATTATTACAATAATTATTATTATTAGTTATGTAATAAGTTATTACATAATATTAATATTATTAAAGAACT
Organism: Dioscorea alata; assembly: GCA_020875875.1. Lineage (NCBI taxonomy): Eukaryota > Viridiplantae > Streptophyta > Magnoliopsida > Dioscoreales > Dioscoreaceae > Dioscorea > Dioscorea alata. The sequence continues at coordinate 10,520,825 of CM037013.1, read as the reverse complement.
TTTATAATAATAACAAATTAATAAGACAGTAATTATTATATAAATTATTATTATTATTATTACAATAATAATAATAACAATAATTATTGTAATTACTATTATTATTATTATTATCACCATCATCATCATCATAAGATACAATAATAAGAGTATTATTATTAACTTATTATAACAATAACAATAATAACAATAAATGATAATCAAGTAACAAAAATAAATAAATTATTGATGTTAAGATGATAATAACACGCCCAATAAACCATAATTATTATCATATAATAATAATTATTATTGAAGCCGTCCTTATTTATTATTATTATTATTATTATTATTATTATTATTATTATTATTATTCAATAATAACAATGTTATTATTGAATAATAATAATAAATCATATAATATTTCATTAACACATAATAACAATAATTATTGCAGCGAATAATTATTATAATAACATTAACAAAGGAGAAGTTCAACGAATAATTATTATTAAGGAGTGGGTGACCTCCTGGGAAGTCCTCCTGTTGCACCCCCTCTCCGTTTTTTTTTTTTTTTTTTTTTTTGGCTCCATGGTTTTCTATATCCGTTTTTTTCTCAATATTTTTAGCTTTTAATTTTAAAGACAATAATAACAATAATAATAATAATAATTATTATTATTATTATTATTATTATTATTATTATTATTATTATTATTATTTTTAAAAAATAAAAGTCTCGTTGGCCTTGCCATCGTTCATTTTTTTTTTCAAACACAAAATCACCTTTTCAATTAAAAGACAGCGGTGAAGCGGAGGGCTCGGTTCTATCCGCTAACATCCGCCGTTAAAGAAGCATCATCACTTCAGATCATCGATCTATCTTCGCTTTGTCTGCTATTGTAACCCATCAATTTATTGCAATGCCTAATCCATTAGGTGCGATCATACCAGCACTAAAGCACCGGATCCCATCAGAACTCCTAAAGTTAAGCAGGTGACCTCCTAGGAAGTCCTTATGTTGCACCCCCCTCTCCTTTTTTTTTTTCTGCATGGTTTATTCGTTTCCCATATCCATTTTATGTCAATATTTTTAGCTTTTAATTTTAAAGACAATAATAACAATCATAATACAATAATAATAATACAATAATAATAATAATAATAATAATAATAATAACAACAACAACAATAACAATAACAATAAATAATAATAATAATAATAATTGAGGATACAAATAGCAATAATAAACGCCTTGTCATCGTTCATTTATTGTTGTTAGCGAGTTTTATTATCATTTTTCTTATTATTATTATTAATATTATTATAATTATTATTAAAATACCGTCTATATTATCTATGGAATTCCAACCCGAACTTGATTTACGATTTATTATACCTTTTTCATGAACGAATTATGCCTATTTTCAAATCTAGGATTTTATTATTAATCATACCTAATAATTTAGTGATGTTATGATCGCACCCGATGGATATGGGATATGCACAGTCATTACAATAAATTGATGGGTTACAACAGCAGACAAGACCAAGATAATTATAATAATAATAATAATTATTATTATTATTATTATTATTATTATTAATTGTTATTATTATTATTATTATTATTATTATTATTATTATTATTATTATTATTATTATTATTATTATTATTTATATTAATAATAATTATTGTGCATTATTCTGATGAAAGTAGTACTATTATGTAATAAATTAACAATAACAAATTATGGCCCTTATTATTATATTATTGTCAATATTATTAATACTTTTATTGTAATGTTATAATAATAATATAATTATAACAATAATTAATAAGTTAATAATAATCAAATTATTATTGTTAATATAATAATATATTATATTATTTGTTAATATGACATATATTAACATAATAATATTTTTGTTAATAATAATATTATAACTATTATAATATTATCGTAATAACGTATAAGTCTGCTTGGGCGATATTATTATGTTACTTATTATTGTTATTGTCAAGAATAATAACAATAAAGACAATATTAATAATGTTAATAATTATAATATGTTAATAATAGCGCATTATTAACATCAATTCACGGATAATAATTATTATAATAATGATTATTATCAACGAATAATTATTACTAATAATTATTATTGTAATAATCCCTATTATTACATAAAGTAATATTATTAATAATATATCAATTAATATTTCCCATATTGTTATTATTACAATAATTTATTACATAATATACAATTTTTGTATATTATGTAATAATTATCCGCTATATTATAATTGTATCGTTAATATAATAATAACAATAATTATTATTATTTATAAACTATTACTCCGAAGTTAATAATATTTACATACTTTGTATATAAATATTATTCAACACAATAACTCCGTTTAATAATTGTTATAATTATTAAACGGAGTGATTTATTATTTTTAAACCCCCTCTCCTTTTTATTATTATCTGCTAACGAATAATATTATTATCACCCTCCGCTTCACCACAGAGGGCGCGGTCCTATCCGCTAACATCCACCGTTGGAAAAGCCCCATCACTACGGATCATCTATCTATCTTGGCCTTGTATGCTACTGTAACCCAATCAATTTATTGCAACGTATGTGCATCTTCATCGGTTGCGATCAGACCAGCACTAAAGCACTGGTGCGATCATACCAAGTCCTCGTGTTGTTGTTATTATTATTATTATTATTATTGTTTTTATTGTTTAGGGTTCTGGATTATTATTCCAAAGATTATAATAATAATCACTATTATTATTCATTAATAAGACTATTATTATCATCATTAATAACAATAATATAATAATAACAATAATAAATAATAATATTGAATGATAAAGTTATGGTAACATAATTGAAGTTCTGCGGTGAAGTGGAGGACGCAGTCTTATCTGCTAACATCCGCCGTTGGAGAAGCCCCATCACTTCGGATCATACCAATAATAATAATAATAATAATAATAGTCCATGGTTTATTCTTTTCCCATATCCATTTTTTCTCAATATTTTTAGCTATAATAATAATTATAGCTAAAAATAATAATAACAATAATAAGTGATAATAATAATAATAATAATAATAATAATAATAATAATAATAATAATAATAATAATAATAATAATAATAAAAATATTGAGATGTTATTTTTAAAAATAATTGACATAATAACAATTATTAATAATTGACAATAATTTGCTAATTATTATTATGGTGTATTATTATTATTATTATTATTATTATTATTATTATTATTAATCACAATAATTATGTTATTAATTATACAATAAAATTAATCATTGCATATATTGAAAATAATGATATATTATTGTTTTTATTTGTTAATATACGTTAATAAATAATAAGCCCCAAGCAGAGTAATATTGTATATTTATATCAATAATTATGTTATTGTTATTATTGAAACAATAACATAATAATATCGTATAATAATATTATACGATATTATTGACACATGAACAATAATGATAATACGGCTGTTATAATAATAATTAACAAATTATTGTTAATTATTATTTATGGTCCCTACTCGCAATAATTATTGTGTTTCTCATGTGTTATCATAATTATATTATTTCTAATATAATTATGATAACAAATAATAACAATTATATTATAATAATAATATTATAGTTATTATAATAACAATAATATTAGGTCCCTATTCTTATAATAATATTATACTATCAATAATTATTATTATTAAAAATTATTATAAATTCGGATAATAATATTATAATATTTAACTTCAATCATTATTAAATAATCCTATTATCATAATAAATTGAGAATAATTATTATTGCACAGGCATTTCAATAATAATAATAATAATTGTTTTAATAATAATAATAATAATAATAAATTTCATGGTAATTCATTGAAGGTGTGGCAACTTCAATTAGGGTTAGACTAAGCAAAATTGAAGAGGGTCGAGAGGTAGTGGAACCCCTCTCTTTTTTTCATCGTGAAGCTTCAAAGGGGACATAAGTAAATTTAGTTTTGAGGGAGTGTGAGGATGGGAGTTATAAGGAGTAAAACAAAAAAATAAATGAGAGATATGATTATTATTATTGTTATTATTATCATTATTATAACAATAATAATGAACAATACAATAATAAGTCATTTCAGTATTATTGTTATTATTATCACTAGTTATCATGGGATAACTATTGATAATAACAATAATAAACGAATAAAACAGTGAAGTTTTCTAAATCCCAATTCTTCTTTATATGACTTATTATTGTATTGCTTATTAAGCACAGCGACTTAAAAGTTTATTAGTATTAAAAATTATTGACTTATATTATAAACTTTTAAGTCGTTGTGCTTAAGCCAATACAATAATAAGTCATATAAAGAAAATAATAATGAAATTACTTATATTATATACAGTTATTATTATCATTATTGACACATAATAACAATAATAAGTTATTATTGTTAATATTAATACCGCTATTGTAACCCATCAATTTATTGAACGTCTGTGCAATAACAATAATTATTGTTATTTAACAATTATTAAATAATAATATTTAATAATTATTAAATATTAATAATAATAATTTGTAATAATTATTGTTAGCAGATTATCTTAATTATTATTATTATAACACAATAATAATTGTTTGATGTTAACAATAGTACTATAATATTGTTACAATACAATAATAATATTGTTTTGTCTGATGGGACAGCAATAAAAGTCACGTGAGAGTAGTACTATTATGTAATAATAGTTTATTCTTATTATATTATTGTTGTTATGTGTCAATAACGATAATAATATGGTTTATTGGGCGATGGTGTAATAATTTTATTATTAACAATAAATACAATAGTAACAATAACAATAACAATTATTATTGTTATTGTTGGTATGATTAGCCTATATATTAATAATTGTTAATAGGCGGATCATAAGATAATAAGATAATAATTATTATATAAATATTTAAAAATAACAATAATAATAATAATAACAACAACAACAATAATAACAACAATAATAACAATAATGAATAATAATTATTTATTGATTATCATTTACTAGGATAATCTATCTGATGAGAGTATAATAATAATCCATTGTTATTATTAATTGTTAATAATAATAATAATAATAATAATAATAATAATAATAATAATAATAATAATAATAATAATAATTTCAAAAATAATAATATTATTTTTGAAAAGGATTTTATTAATAATAATAATTATTGTTATTAAATAACAATAATAATAATAACAACAAAATATAAATTAATTTATAATGTTATTCTTATAAATTGATGGGTTATAATAATAATATTGTATTATAGTACTACTCTTATAATAACAATAGTATTATTGTTCATGGGTGATAATTATTGTTAATAATTGTTGAGATGGGATCCGGTGCTATAATTATTATAATAACACATGTAATATTGTTATTCGTTGATCATGATGATGATAATAATAATAATAATAATAATAATAATAATAATAATAATAATAATAATAATTAATTAATTAATTAATTAATTAATTAATTATTATTTGTCACCCTAGCAATTATTATTGCTAAGGTGACAAATGTCAAGGAAATTAATAATAATAATAATAATAATATATTATTATTGATGGGTAACACTAGGATTATTTAATAATTATTATTAATATCAATGATAATAATAATAATAATAATTTGCTTGTGTATAATAAATCTATCTTGGCCTTGCCATTATTATCATAATTATTGTTATTAATATTATTATTCGCAATAATAATAATATTGTAATAATAATAATTATTGTTATTAACAATAATATATTATTGTTAATAATAATAACTTATTATTATTATAACAATAATAAGTAACAATAATAATTTTCTTAGGCGTTGCTACAATAATTCGGATATGTGAAATATTAATAATAACAATAATAACAATAATAAGTGATGGTATTATCGCCCTCCTTTAATAATATACATTAAAGACCAAGATATAATGAATTATTGTTATTATAATAATTTTGTATATTAATTGTTAGGCGAATAATAATATTGTTATTTTTATGATAACAATATTATTGTTAATAATATAGAGAGGACTTTTAATAATAATAATAATAATAATAATAATAATTATAATAATAATAATAATAATAATAATTATTATTATTATTATTATTATTAGCGGATTTTTTATTATTATAACCCGAATAAGTGGGGGTACCCACAATAATAATAATAATTATAATAATAATTTTTATCATTATTTTTATCATTGTAATATTATTATAATAGTAACAATAATATTATTTAAATATTGAGAAAAAAATTCTATCCGCTAAAATTATCACTTAATAACAACAACAACAATAATAATAATTATAACAAATATGTGCCTTAACAAAAATAATAATAACAATAATGATAATATTTAATGTTAATAATAATATTGTTATTATGTGTTAATGAAATATTATATGATTATTGTTATTGTTATTATTATTTTTATTATTACTATTAATTATTATTTTATTATTTTTACTTATTATAATAACTTCATATATAATTATTATAATAAACTTCTCCTTGTTATTATTATTGTTATTATTTTTTTTTAATACACTTGTTAATAACATCATTATTGAAATTTATTATTATTAAAAATAATAATGATATTACTATTTTTTAATAATATTAATAACCGAATATTGTTAATAACAATAAAATTATTGTAACAATAGCATACAAGGCCAAGATAGATCGATGATCCGAAGTGATGGTGGTTCTCCAACGGCGGATGTTAGTGAATAGTACTACTATCGCCAAATTATTACAATAATTATTAATAATATTATTAATAAAAAATTAATATGTTAATTTGTTAATAATAATAATAATATCAATTATTATAATAATATATAAATGGCATAATATTATTGTTATTAATTGCAGGCGTTTTACAAATGTCTGGAGATAAATATATCCTATATATATATATATATAAACATTTTATTCAAAAGAATTACATTTGAATACTGAGAATTATACCTAAAAAATATGAAAATTTTGAATTGGAGTGAGGGTATTTCTGTAATTTTCTTTTGTAGGAACTCTCCTTGAGAAAAAATGAGAATCTTCTTGGATCCAACCTTGAGGTCTTGACACTTGTGGGGGTGAAAGAAATTTTCTAAGAATTTTCTAACACCAACACAAGAGTGTCAAAAAATTTTCTAAGAATTTTCTATAACACCAACCTTGAGGTCTTTGACACTCTTGGGGGTGAAATAAATTTTCTAAAAATTTTCTATAACACCAACCTTGAGGTCTTTGACATTCTTAGGGGTGAATGAAATTTTCTAAAAATTTTCTATAACACCAACCTTGAGGTCTTTGACATTCTTAGGGGTGAATGAAATTTTCTAAAAATTTTCTATAACACCAACCTTGAGGTCTTGACACTCTTGGGGGTGAAAAAAATTTTCTAAGAATTTTCTAATACCAACCTTGAGGTCTTGACACTCTTGGGGGTGAAATAAATTTTCTAAGAATTTTTCTAACACAGATCTTGACACTGTTGGGGGTGAAGGAAATTTTCTATGAAATTTCTCTAATTCCCCTTGAAGTCTTGACACTCTTGGGGGTAAAGGAAATTTTTTGTGTAAAAAAATTAAATCTCTCCAAAACCTTATCTGAACTCACTTTGAGGTTTTTTGACACTCATGGGAGTGAAATGAAGAGTAAAATAAAATTTTTTATGAAAATCTCGCTTGAGCTCACTTTGAGGTCTTTTGACACTCATTAGAGTGAAAGGAAGAGTAAAATGGAAATTTCAAAAAAAATCTCTCTTCTTGAAGTAAAAAAATTCTTGAAGTGAAAGGAAGAGTAAAAAAAATGAAAATTCCACAAACAAAAAAAATCTATTTCTGAAGTGCAAGGAAGAATCAAAAAAAGAAAATTTCATAAAAAAATATCTCTTGTCAACACTCACAAAAATGTTGACAGAGATTTTCTTGAAGCTCATTGTGAGGTCTCTTTCGTCAAAAATGAAATAGAGAACTCAATTGATGACCTAGCTAAAGGGAATCAAGCTCATGATTATAGCTTGAGATTCATTTTAAAAAACAAATCAAAATTGTCAAGTTAATGACTTAATAATGTTGAAGTCCACGACTTGAAAATTTAAAGGTCAAGGCTTACAAGCATTGAATAGTCAAGACCTAAATGATAAATGCAACTCTGAAGTTTTAAGACACAAAGAAGTCAAAGATTTGAGGAGTTTCACAAGTCAGAGAGCTGAAGACTTTACAAGCACAAAGGGCCAAAGTCTTCAGCAATAAAAGAAATGAAGATGACCAAGTAGGCAACTCATCAATGCAGAGTGGCCGAAGCTTAAAAGTTATGCAATGTGTCAAGATGTAAGCACGACTAAAAAATTGAAGAAAGCCAACGTCACCGATGTTAAAGGGTCTTCCGACATGTTTTATTTTTAGTGAAGGAGTCAAGAGCGTCAGTCAAGTCAAAAAATAAAAATAAAAATAAAAATTGAAGAGCATAATAAAAAAATAGCTCTCTTAATATTTTTGCATTTCGCTCATGATTATGTAATTATATGCTCTTTGAAATAAAAATAATAATAATTTTGTATTTCTTCATTTGTTTCTCATTCACACTTGTTTGTTATGCAATGTGTCAAGATGCAAGCAAGACTAAAAAATTGAAGAAAGCCAACATCACCGATGTTAAAGGGTCTTCCGACATGTTTTATTTTTAGTGAAGGAGTCAAGAGCGTCAACCAAGTCAAAAAATAAAAAATAAAAATAAAAATAAAAATTGAAGAGCATAATAAAAAAATAGCTCTCTTAATATTTTTGCATTTCGCTCATGATTATGTAATCATATGCTCTTTGAAATAAAAATAATAATAATTTTGTGTTTCTTCATTTGCTTCTCATTCGCACTTGTTTGTTAATCTGAGGTTCATCATTTTTTTCTCTTTTTTTCCCCTTTTCTCCTTTTTTTCCCCATCTCTCATTTTTTCTCATTTCCCCTTCTTCATTTTTTTCACTTACCCTTCATCATTTTTTTTCTTTTTTCCCACTTTTCCTTTTTCCACCATCTCTCATTTTTTTTTTTCTCATTTTTCCCCTCTTCATTTTTACTACTTTATTTTTTCCTCTTTAATTTTTTTCACTCCTCCTTCATTTCTCTCTCTTTTTTCCCCTCTTTTTGTTTTTTACTCATCTCTCATTTTTTTCCCCTCATTTTTTTTACTCATCCTTCATTTTTTCTCTCTTTTTCACTCATCCTTCCCCATCATATTGCTTAATAACCATTCATGAAAGAAACTAGTGGTGCTAATACCATTGTTAATAACAAAAATTTATTTGAATCATGTCCCTACAATGGCATCGATATATAGATATTTTTAACTAAGGCATCAAACAGAACAATCGCTGGTAAATGGCATTAAATAAAATGGTTTATCCAAAAAGATCTCAACATGGATGAATAGTGTAAAATTAGATTTAGGTTTGCGAATGCAAATCAAGTAAAAAGAGAGAGGATAAAGGCGTCTGTATATGCACATAGGAAAAAGAAATAAAATGTGCAAACACTGGAGAAGGCACAATAGATGGTATTGCATACGAATTGGAGAGCAAAAATATGGTATGCATGATAATGAGAGATCAAATAATGGCATTGATTGAATGTAAAAAAAAAAAAACAGGTCCCATAAGATTCATGGTTCATTTCACATTCGGATGATGGCTATATGAGACATGGGCAAGGATCTTTCATGCATTCATACTAACAATGTTTCATGAACCATGGCATGGCATGGATCAATAAAAAAGAATGAAAGAAATGGGACCCACTCAAGGTTGCGCTCATAACCCATGATAATCATCCATACATACTTCACGTTTTATAAAACTATGCAATAAACATCATTTTGCTATATCCCATAGAGAAAATTGTATCTTTTCTCTTTCTTAATTTTTTTCTCGAGACTGATCAACTGCTTCTTGTCTCCTCCACCGCGTGCTTTATCAGTCACTCCTCTCTCTCTCTCTCTCTCTCTCTCTCGAATTTTCCTCCCTCTTTTTTTTTCAAAAAAAAAAAAAAAAAAAACTCTCTGTCTTTGCTCCTCCCTCCTCACTTCTTTGAGCCCTCTTCTTCTCTAGGAAAAAGCTAGGATCTCTTCTTCCTCCCCTTTCTCAAAAAACTCTCTCTTTCTTTTTTTTTCCTCTCTGTTTTTTTCTTCTTTTCTGTTCTTTTTTTCTTTTTGTCTTTTTTTTTTTGGTTTTTTTTTCAACTCCCCGTGATACAGGAGATTTATTTTTTCAAATTTCAATTTTTTTTTAAATTCAAAATCCTTTCTTATCCACTTTTTTATTTCTTTTTTTTAATCTCAAAATATATTCTCACTCATTTCTTTTTTTTTTTAAATTTTAAAATTTAAATTTCTTTTACATGAGAATTTGTAACATGACACTTTTATATTTATTTATTTATTCATTTTTTTATTTTAGCCCTTCCCATATCTTTTTATTCGATTCTTCTTTTTCTTCATTCTTTTTTTTTTTCCTTTTCTCTTTTTTATTCAAAGTCCATGTAAACACATAGAATCAATTCTGGTTCTTTTCAAATACCCAATGTTGATGATGATTTTGGTTCATTGGCAAGAAAATGCCAGAGTCTCTCTCTTTTTTCACTTTTCTTCATTATCATTCCAGAACCCTAGATTGGCCTAATCTTCAAAGAATTGATCCTGGTTTTCTGGGATTCACAATTTCAGCAGCGATTTTGTTGGATTAGCAACATAGTGGATCGCTATTGACCTACTTTGTTTTTTTTGGTCTTTTCCCATGTAAATTGAATGTTTTGATTTTTCTTATTATTGATTTTGCTTTTGAGTTTGCTTTTGGAAGCAGTGTTTTACGCAGACCATTTATATTGTTCAGTGCATGTAAGACTAAAGTTCTATGTTTTGCTTACTTGCAATGTCTAAGTTTATGATATATAGATTTTTTTTTTCTTTCTGATGCAGTTTCCTTGCATAAGATATAGAATTGAGAAATAGTTCTGAATAATGCCCTTCTCTTTTCTCCGTCTTCCATCACCGACACACTTGTCCCGCATATTTAGGTAAGGCTTTGATTATTTTGCTTAGCTTTGCCTTGATATATGATCACTTTTTTTTGTCTATGGTGGATAGGATACAAGATAAGCTTGGTTAGAATTTCTCATAAAAGTTGAACCTTGTTCTTTTCCTTTACTTATTTCAGTATCGGATAACAATTTCATTAGCAACATAGAATTTTCTTGAAAGTGTATAAAAACTACAAAATCAGAAAAACAACATTTAGTAATGAGGTAGACATTAGTTAACTGTCAGTTGACCTATTTCATTATTTTCCAAAATGTCACTAATACCATAATCTATTGTCTTGATTTTCCTCCTTCCAGTGATGAATTATAAGTAAGTATTTTAAATGAGAAACAGCTGATGTTATGAATTTGCATTGCAGTTCCTCCCATTTATGAATATCATTGCCATCACAAAATGAGTTATGAACTCTTGGTTTTGTTCATCAAGTTCTACTATTAGTTTGCCCTCGGCCTGGTGAAGTCATACTCAAGTTTGGTTCATTACAAGAAAGAAGAGCTGGCTTAATATAGTAGTGTAGCAGCAGGCTATTGATATAATCAATCACATATAAGTGTAGGAAAGAAACGAAGCATCTTATCTATCTACTTGATGATGAGGGTGGTGCCTTGTTCTCTTTTGACATGGATATTTATGGATTTACAGACAGCTCGAGCAAGATGTAGAAACTATAATTAATGTGCTGCAGCTTGGCCCTTTAGGCATCGTGGAGCACAAGTACTCAATTACGGAGGTGCAGGCAGCAAAGGACACGATCCACAGAGCAGTTGAGACTTGGCATTAAAATGCTGCCCTTGAAAGAAGTCTCCAGGTTCACAAGTAAAATAAAAATTGTCAGTGATTTCTGTGAGTTACCCGCTTCTATGTTCCATCCATAATAGATTTGACTAATCTGTTATCTTCCTGAGATAACGCAACTTGGTTTATTAATGTATGAAAATCTCTATTTGTATTGCTTTCTATGGAACATTGTAGGCAAGCAAATGGTTTTTGGTGGTTTATGATGAATTCCTTTTAGTATTCACTAACATTTCGTTCAGGCTCTTTACATATGTATATGATAATTTATGGTTCTTATTGCACATCTTTGTTTTATATTTTTCATATTGGTACTTGTTTTTTTGTGATAACTAATTTTCTTCTTTCTCTGTTATATGTATGTGTAAAGTGGCTTATTGCCATTATGCTAATGACTAATTTGGCTATTTTTATTTATTATTTTATTATTTATTTATGTCTATATGAATGGTTTGTCAAAAAGAAATTTGCTATGTCGTGTTGCTTAGTGTGCCATGTTAATACAAATTATTTCTTGTGCTTTCTTTATCTTTTTATCTCCATTCAGTCCCTCTTGCCTGGTAATTCATATGAATTCCAACATACTATAGCATGGATTTGTTATAATTTGTAAGTAAATATAATTTTCATTTTTATCTTGTATTTATTTATTTTACTATAGTTATTAACACTTACCATGTTTGCTTCCAATGTGGATGTCAGCAATTGCGGATTCTTTTGGGTAAGATATGGCATAGAAATTCACCTTTACCAACTTGCCAAATTCATCAAGCCCTTCCCCTCAGTATCCCCAAAGTAAAAAAGTCATCATTTAAAGCTTTCAATTGTCTGTTGAATAAAATTTGGCTTGAAACAGTATGAAAGTAACCTTGGCATTAAATTCCCTTATTATTTGATATGCACCCAAATGCTAGTTTGAGATTTGCAAACAAACTTCCTTTTTGTGAAGATGAGTGGATCATGAAAAAAAGTAATTCTCAAGTGTTTACTATGGGAATTAAAGATGGAATACAGTACTTGCTGCAAAGGGATAGTTTTTCCCCGCTTAGGCTTGTTTTTATCACCTGATATGTTTATATAGAATGTTTTGCTTATTGGTGGTATCTTAGCAAGGTTTTTGGACCAACTGTAGTTTATGTGACTTTGGAGCAAATTCATATAGAAGGACACTTTCTTTCAAATCACAAAAAATAGGCACTTAATGCTTAACTATAAAGGACCATTTATTTGTCTAAATCTATGACACACAAGTTGCCTCAAATAACCTCTTTCTTTCTTATATAGAAGATAACAATCTGAATTATCATGATCAAATGCCTTTTATTCTAACTAAAAGCGAGGAGACTGTTATTGGAGAACCTACTGTCAAGAGTCACAGTGACTAACTTCTATTGATTATGCGTAAAAATAAGATCACTCATCAAGCTTGCCTGCATTTGCAAGCCAGTGAACTTCCTTGTTGCCTGGATGCTTCTCTACTTATTTACAATGCTGATTGGAATATCATCTCAGCAAGTTATTGCATTATAAAAAACCATTTCTTTAGATCCATTTTCTTGGAAGCTGATTTCCTGAGGAACATGAGAAGTTGAATAATGTTTTGCTAACCTATTTCCCCGAAGCAACTAATGGCTCTCCCCATTCCATTGCCTTCTTCTCCAATGTTGCAAAATCAGCTTTCCCTTTCTGTTATATAACATTCATCATTTCATTTTATATTTATAAATGTTTTCATTCTTGTTGCAATCTTTAGATGTATATATAAAGCAGTGTTTAGAAATTCATGCCTCAATCTGAGACCCAATTTCAGAATCAAAGCTCTCGTAGCGCTTTCTAATGAGCTCATCCAGAGTACCATCCTGACCATACCAGAAGAGTTAAGTTTTAGAATTTGATTCAGGTTAAAAATTTTGTGGAAAAGACATGCACCTTTACTTCAATCAGTTTGGCAGCATTTTGGAGTCCTCGTGCTAGTGTATCCATTCCCGAAATATGAGCAATGAACATATCCGTAACATTAGTACTCTCTCTTCTCCTGTCCAATAAAATAGAATAACAAGATTCGTCATTCTAACGTGCATAGCACCCGAAGAATTCTCCATGGGTTCCAAGTTGGGTTTATTATGTAAAACCAATAGGAGAGACAGAAAATGCAATAGAACCTACAACTTGGCATCGAAGTTGAAACCTCCTGGTGCAAGTCCTTCCTGGTAATGGAGGAATCAACAATTAAATTAGAAAGCTAACTTGTTTTTAGCACCTAACAAGGTATAAAGTAGTTTGACATTCCTGATTACACTTAGCATGATCAAAGTTGCCTCTCCTATGTCTGTAAGGAACTGATCTGTATCCCAACCTGTTCAAGCAAATGCAAGGGATCAGGTCTGCGGTTTTACCCTTCCCTGTAACTATTGCTGATTATGAATCTTCCTATGGAATCTAAGAATGCGAAGTTGCATACCAATATGAGGATCACCAGTATTTGCATCAATATTACCAAGCAAACCATTTATTCTTGCAATTTCAAGCTCATGATGGCAGCTGCAGAGTTCATTATTAAGCTAGGTAACTTGTTGCTGTCAAAGTTTTGCCTTCTTTCAGAGTCTTAGATCAGAAGGAACTTGAGAATTTGATACCTTTAACCTGGACTTACCTATGACCAGACAGAGTAGCATGGTTACAGTCAATGTTTAGTTTGAATTCTCCTGCACAGGGAGAAGAACACAAGTCAGCTTGCATTAATTATAGAACATCATTTTGTTAAAATTTGAGTTAAATCCTTGGTAGATAGTTTAGATTCTTATTAATTACTCATTTTTTGAAAAACCATTGCAATTTCTATAACTTATCATAGTTTTACCATAGAGTTGTTCTTCTATTACATGTATTTTGATACATTGAAAGATAGGAATAATGTGGTTTCGGAAAATTGAATCAAAGAGCAAGTGCCAGATGAGAATACCTGAAAGTATGCTTTTGTAGGAAAGATAATGTGGTTGCAGCATCCTAGTCATATCTGAACATAAAGAAACAACAATTAGATAAATTTAATGGCATCTAGTGAACATCTCACCTAGTCTTACAGAAACAACACATACTGATGCTTGCTTGGCTAGGAGGGTTTGGAAGAGTTTTGGAGGGTTCATAAAGTAAGGGTCCTTTGAACCCATGCTTGGGGGGAGGGTTTAGAAAGGTTTGTAAGGGCTTGGAAGGGTTTTGGGGGGTTGAAAACCCCCCATTTTCCTCCATTCATCAACCCACCAAAATGGTGGGTTGGAGAGGGTTAAGTATTTTTTTTGACGATTTTGCCCTTATATGATATTTATAATTACTAACTTTGCCCTTTATATTATGTTTAAGTATTATGTTGCTTAATTTGAGGAAATTATGTGCATTATGCATGATTTATTTTGGTGGTTTTATGAAAATTGTTGTACTCATTTGTGGAATTTTTTTTTTGTGCTACAGAAATTTTATTATGTATTTTGGTGCTACAGTAATTTTATTATATTTGTCAATTTTTTTTAAAACTTTGATGAAATTTCATGTTGGAATAACAAAGGCCCAAACTAGAAATTTTGATTAATTGTGCAAAAACATGATTAAAAATAATCTAAATGCTTATGCTTTTTGTGTTTTAATTGAAGTAATATAAGGGCATTTTGGTAATAATAAGACATAACCTTACTTTCCTTTACTTCCAAACCAAACATAAAATGATAACAACCCTTACTTTTCTTTCCCTCCTCCCCAAGCAAAGTATGTATTCAACCCTTCCTTTTCCTTCCCTTCCCTTCCTTTCCATTACTCAGTTGGTATTATATGCATGCATATTATATGATCCCACAAACTATATATCTAGGATTGAGATTCATTTTAATATAAAATTAAAAAGGAAAAAAAATTAGTGTTGTGAAATGCATGAAACCATAAGAATATTTAACAAAAATTTTTAAAAAATTATGATTGGAATAAAATAAAAAATGGATGTAAAATTTAATTTTACTTCTTGTTTTGGCCATTGCCACTGAATTTGTGCCATCTTCACATGGCCAAGCCTTTGTTGGGGCACCAAAAGGATCTGCTCCAACTCCTCGAAAAGTGTGCCAAAATGCAACACTAAATTTCAACCAATCCTGAATAAGATCTCAATAAAAAAAAACTAAAATTAAAATAAAACAAATATATATATACACACACACGAGGATGACTGTTTATTAGGAATGTTTATTTACAGCTATTGGATTATCATCCAACGGTTATTATTTATATAAATATTATATGAATTTTTGTACATAATTACTGTACAATACTGTTTGGTATTGTTTAAAAATGTATTGTAACCGTTAGTTTCAAATAGAAGGGGGGGACGGGCCAGTTAACCGGGCCCGGGTCTGGTCTTGCCAGACCCGGAACTGGCCTGGCCACTCTTGAAGACCCGCAAGCCCTGATTAGTCAAGAACCCACCGGGCCGAGACTGGCCCACCTAACCCGCGGGGCCCCATGTGGGTTTTAAATGTTATGGGTGGGATTTGAACTTGGGTCACACATAACACAAACAAACATTGTTACCAACTGCCCTATGAAAGTTTTGTATACTTATATTAAAAACATTATAAACAAAAAGAAGACTTCAAAATAAGTTTTTTTTTAAATTTAAAAATAAGAAATAGTTTAAAATAATTTTAATAAATTAGAAGAATTTGAAACGACTCATAATAAATTAAAAAAATAGTAATAAAAAATTACACTAAGTTTGTTTATTTATTGAATTAAATAGTTTATATATTTTTTTGAGTTATAAAATTATATTATATGAAAATCATAGTCATAAAAATATACTACTTTATATTGAAATTTTACTATCTATTTGTTTGAGAGATTAACATAAACTTTATTGATGATTGACATAAAATATTAGGGAAATTATATTATAACTAATCTTATTAATTGGTGATTGAAATTATGTTATATGAAAACTCATGAACTTAATGTAAAAAAAATAACTAATCTTATTAATTGGTGATTGAAATAATCAAATAAAACAATACATGTAAAAATACAAGGGAAATCAATACTAAATTATTATATTTTAACTAAAAATTAAAAACACTAGTTATAATAAATATATAGAATTTGATAAGTAAATAGAAGTAAAAAAGTAAAAATTTCAAGTAATAAAATAAATTAAAATAATTGGATAAAAAACTTATTAACATAAAATTTAAAACTCATTAACTTTGAATTTGAATTCAAATTCATATCTTCATTATAAATTTGTTTAAAAAAATATTTAAATCATCACCAACAAAAACCAACAAAAGCTAGCTCAATTAGTTTATCAATGAACCTTACTCTTTGAAGACCAAAGTTCAAATCTTGGAAGTAACAAGTTTTGATTTTTTAACACACAAATTAAAAAAAAAAAAAAAAAAAACCCAACCTGCCGGGCCCAGCGGATCACGGGTCAATAAAAACCCAACCCGTAACCAGGCCCGCTACAGTGCGGGCCAGTTACGGGTTACCGACCGGGCCAAATGTCAGCCCGTGCCCCCCTCTAGTTTCAAATTTAGGAGATATATATATATATATATCATGTAAAAATTGAAAAAGAAATATATCTATGGAAAAATTATAATTCCAAAACTACCCTTTTAGTTGGATTTTTCGTTGGTCTATTTTAAATTTTAAATTTATTTTGTGTTTTATAGATGGACGTTCCCAGATATATTTACTATATTTTTATAAATTTTTTTCCCATTTTTTCAGATATAAATGTTAACCAGAGAACATAAAAGATAGAGAAAACTAGCAAACCTTCATTTTCTTTCCAAGAATTTCTTCATCAGCATTGTACCATTTATATGCAAGTGGATTTTTGCTATTTGGACCCTACAAAAGCGCAAATATGTTTCTATTATCTATGTAACAAATATAATTAGTATTTTTTAGTGACTAAATATGAATTTTTTTCTCAAAATTAAAAGAAAGTAATATACCTCATACTAAATATATATATATATATATATATATATATATATATATATATATATATATATATATATATATATATATATATACCTCATACTTAATTTTGGGAATTCCCGGAAAAAAATCACCATTTCCGTTCATATGAACTTTGAACCACATTGGGATTTTGTGTTTGCTGAGCATGATCCCTTCGCAGATGCATCCTAAAATCATAAAATTATCTTGTAAAAAATAAAATAAAATAAAATAAAATAAAAGGCTAAATATGAATTTTTCATATTGGTACTTGTCTTTTTGTGATAACTAATTTTCTTCTCTCTCTTTTGTATGTATGTGTAAAGTGGCTTATTGCCATTATGCTGATGACTAATTTGGCTAGTTTTATTTATTATTATTATTTTATTATTTATTTATGTTTGTATGAATGGTTTGTCAAAAAGAAATTTGCTATGTCCTGTTGCTTAGCCATATTAATACAAACTATTTCTTGTGCTTTCTTTATCTTTTTATCCCCCTTCAGTCCCTCTTGCCTGGTAATTCATATGAATTCCAACATATTATAGCATGGATTTGTTATAATTTGGAAGTAAATATAATTTTCATTTTTATCTTGTATTTATTTATTTTACTATAGTTATTAACACTTACCATGTTTGCTTCCAATGCGGATGTCAGCAATTGCGGATTCTTTTGGGTAAGATATGGCATAGAAATTCACCTTTACCAACTCAGCCAAACTCATCAAGCCCTTTCCCTCAGTATCCCAAAGTAAAAAAGTCATCATTTAAAGCTTTCAATTGTCTGTTTAAAAAAAGAAAAGAAAAAAAAATTGAAGAAAAAGAAGAATTGAATAAAAAGATATGGGCAGGGCCAAAATGAAAAAATGAATAAATAAATAAATATAAAAGTGTCACGTTACAAATTCTCCCGTAAAAAAAATTTAAATTTTAAAAAAACTGAAATTTGAAAAAAATAAATCTCCCTATCACGGGGAGTTGCCGATTTGGTGGAAACAAAAAAAAAAAAAAAAAAAAAAAAAAAAGAAGACAAAAAGAAAACAAAAATAGAAAAGAAGAAAAAAAAAACAGAGAGAAAAAAGAAGAGAGTTTTTTGAGAAAAGGGAGGAAGAAGAGATCCTTGCTTTGTTTTTTAGAAGAAGAAGAGGGCTAAGAGAAGAAGTGAGGAGGGAGGAGCAAAGACAAAGAGTTTTTTTTTTTTGGAAAAAAAAGAGAGGGAAGAAAATTCGAGAGAGAGGGGTGACTGATAAAGCACGCGGTGGAGGAGACAAGTGGCAGTTGATCAGTCTCGAGAAAAAAAATTAAGAAAGAGAAAAGATACAATTTTCTCTGTTGGATATAGCAAAATGATGTTTATTGCATAGTTTTATAAAACGTGAAGTATGTATGGATGATTATCATGGGTTATGAGGGCAACCTTGAGTGGGTCCTGTTTCTTTCATTCTTTTTTATTGATCCATGCCATGCCATGCATTAGTTCATGAAACATTACTAGTATGAATGCATGAAAGATCCTTGCCCATGTCTCATATAGCCATCATCCGAATGTGAAATGAACCATGAATCTTATGGGACCCGTTTTTTTTTTTTTTTGTTTAATTCAATCAATGCCATTATTCGATCTCTCATTATCATGCATACCATATTTTTGCTCTCCAATTCATATGCAATTCCATCTATTGTGCCTTGTGCAGTGTTTGCACATTTTATTTCTTTTTCCTATGTGCATACAGCCGCCTTTATCCTCTTATTACTTGATTTGCATTTGCAAACCTAAATCTAACTTTACACAATTCATCCATGTTGAGATCTTTTTGGATAAACCATTTTATTTAGTGTCATTTACCAACGATTGTTCTGTTCAATGCCTAAGTAAAAAATATCTATATATCGATGCCATTGTAGGGACATGATTCAAATAAATTTGTGTTATTAGCAAGGGTATTAGCAGCACTAGTTTCTTTCATGAATGGTTATTAAGCAAAATGATGGGGGCATAATAATAATGTAGTCTATTTTCTTTTCCCAATTAGTGGTCATTTACATACCCTATAGGTTTATCCTATGATCTTCGAGCCTAAAAAAAAAGAAGAAGGAAAGAATATATATAAAGTTCGAAGGTTGAAGTAAAAAAAAGATGGTAGGAAACCTTGGTTCATTTACAAAAGTTTTCAAAGATGGTTTTGTTTGCAAAAAAAAAAAAAAAAAAAAAAGAGAGAGAGGGGGAGGGGAATATTGAATAAATCTTGAACTTTCGCAAAAAATAAAAATAAAAAAATCAAGGGTTGATGTGAAAAAATGACATGGGTAGCTATAATATGAAATCGGGAGAAAATAATGACTTGATGTGTGGGGTACTTTTGTAAAAAAAAATAGAGAGAGAGAGAGAGAGAGAGAGAGAGAGAGAGAAATTGAAGGAGGAATGGAAAAAATTGAAGAAGAAAAAATAAAGCAGAAAAAATGAAGAAGGGAAAATGAGGACAAAATGCTAGATGGGGGAAAAAGGAGAAGAGGGAAAAAAAGAAAAAAAATGATAAAGGGTGAGTGAAAAAAAAATGAAGAGGGGAAATGAGAAAAATGAGAGATGGGGAAAAAAGGAGAAGAGGGAAAAAAAGAGAAAAAAATGATAAAGGGTGAGTGAAAAAAATGAAGAGGGGAAAAATGAAAAAA
The DNA here is from genome assembly GCA_020875875.1 of Dioscorea alata. Classification (NCBI taxonomy): domain Eukaryota; kingdom Viridiplantae; phylum Streptophyta; class Magnoliopsida; order Dioscoreales; family Dioscoreaceae; genus Dioscorea; species Dioscorea alata. The sequence continues at coordinate 10,500,122 of CM037013.1, read as the reverse complement.
ATGAAGGGGAAAAAATGAGGAAAAAGAATGAAGAATGAGTGAAATAAGAGAAAAAAATGATGATGGATGAATTGGAGTGAGGGTATTTCTATAATTTTCTTTTGCAGGACCTCTTCTTGAGAAAAAAAATGATAATCTTGTTGGAGCCAACTTTGAGGTCTTTGACACTCTTGGGGGGTGAAAGAAATTTTCTAAGAATTTTCTAACACCAACCTTGAGATCTTTGATACTATTGAGGGTGAAAGAAATTTTCTAAGAATTTTTTAACACTAACTTTGAGGTCTTTGACATTCTTGGGGGTGAAAGAAATTATCTAAAAATTTTCTATAACACCAATCTTGAGGTCTTGACACTCTTGGGGGTGCAAGAAATTTTCTAAGAATTTTTTATAACATCAACCTTGAGGTCTTGACACTCTTCGGGGTGAAAGAAATTTTCTAAGAATTTTCTATAACACTAACCTTGAGGTCACTCTTGGGGGTGAAAGAAATTTTCTAAGAATTTTTTATAACACCAACGTTGAGGTCTTGACACTCTTGCGGGTGCAAAAATGATAAAGGGTACCACTTAGAAGACCATATTTGAACTAGGACATCTAAGATATCAACTAAACATTTTTAACAAACTAATAAACACTTTCATTGCTATGGTGTTATTAAATAAATAAATAAAATTAATAAAATAAATCGATAGGTATATATCTGTTGGTGTATGGGCTCGAACCACTTGGATGAAACTTTTACTGACTTTGGCAATGTCCCTGCAATTTAATCACCCTGATCACGGATTGAGAAAAACCTAATATGTATCCAATAAGTTTCAGTATAGACCAGTTACCGATTGGTGAATTGGGTAGCAAGGTCATGCGGGGACATTTTTTTTTTTTTACTTGCTAGTGCCCACAAGTGTTGACAAGGGTAATTTTAAAATTATAAAAAACAAAAACTTGAAGAGTTTCATTGGAATGTTTTATAAAGCCAAAGGTTATGAAGGGTTTTGGATGGTTTTAAAAAGATGTAGTTTTGAGCGTAGATTTATTTGATTAAAGTAAAATTTTTTCCATATTTAAAAATGGCTTCAAAACATATTTAACTTTACATTTGGATATAAATTGCAAAATACTATATGATAATTATTAAGGATATGTTTAGACATCTCTTGGAAATTTACTCAATTGAATATTTGTTCCTAATTATTGATTTGATAAACACATTTAGATACATTTTACAAAAAATAATAAAAAAATAGTCATTGAAATTCCTCAAATACCCCTAATGGCTAACTTTACCACCGATAAACTCACCAAAAACATAAAAATAGCTGTTAATTTTTTCCAAAAAATAAAAAAATAATTTTATTATATTTCAATTAGTTTCACTGATTCCATATCTCTACTGTAATATTCATCTTTAGATACATTTTCTAAAATTAAAAAAAATAGTCATTTTAATTTCCAAAAATACCCCTCAACGGCTACAATTGCTGCCCAAGTCTTCTTCTATATAAACCCATTAGTGAACCGCTTCGCCGTCAGTTTCCAGTTGTCGGCCTTCTTCAGTTCTTCCCCTCCACGCCTTCGCTTCGCCGGCGAGAATGGCCACTGCGCCGCCGGAAAACCCCAGCTCCGACGTTGTTAGCCTTCGGATCGTGTCTATGGATTACTACATGGCTGCCCCGATCCCTGATTTGGATTTCTCATTCAGTGATTTCCAAGGTCTTCTCGTTCCCTTCTCTCCGATTCTAGTTTCTTGACGCAGAGGATTGGTTCAATTTAGGGTTAGGGTTTTGGGTGCTTATGATTTGTTTTCGGATTGTCAGGTGGGAAGTGGAGGAAGTTCCGGTTATAAGAATTTATGGTTCCACTCCTGCTGGTCAGAAGGGATGCATGCACGTCCATGGGGTTTGTTGATCTTTCTTTTATATTGTTTTGTTTTTATGCTCTTGGATTGTGATATTGCTTCTTGATTTCTTCAAAGATTTAAATTTTTTTTTTCTAAGATGGGTTATCTTTTCTTGTTTCTTCTTGGCATTCACTGGCTTCTAACCAAGAATACAGTGACGCAGGGTTTGTTCATATTTTCTTCTATTTTGTTTGTCTGTTATTGAATTGTGATATTGTTTCTTGATTCCTTAGAACTTGGGGTTTTTTTTTCTAAGAAGATTATTTTTTCATGTTTTTCCACGGCACTCAAATGGCATATAACCAAGAATGTACAGTGAATGAAATTAGTGAAAGACATATAAGTTCCATTAAATTAGGGTTATATGATTGATGATTTTTCATTCGTTTAGGTATTTAAGCAGAGCAACAAGTACATGTTGTTCAGTTTTGGATTCTTTTGTTTTCCATAGGATTGATTGTTGATTACTTTAGTTGTGAAAATTTGTGAGAATTTTTGGTCAGATTTAGTGAGGGGACCTCCAGACTGCATTATTTATTTTTTCAGTTAATTGAAATTGTTGCATGGTTTTCAGTCAATTGAATTGTTCTTAGCTGGGTTTCCTTCTTTCTGTTTATTGGAATAGTTATAGTTTTAGCAAATTATTGATTGCCATCAACTTTTTCATGGGATTAACAGCTCTGGTTTGGATTGTTGTTAATGATTTAGTGAAGCTATTTGATAAGTCTTTCATATAGTGTTTAGATAGGAATTAAGTATGGTTGTGGTTAAGAAGATAATTTCCATATTCCTTTTTTATGTTTGGTTCATAATCAGATTAGAATCTTGCATTTCCATATAAAGTCTTCAATTGGATATGAGTTGCCACCCTTTGTGTTGTAGCATGGTGTTCAGCTGCAGCGGTGTCAATCATGGATGTTTTGTAGCCAACAAAAGCATTCCTGGTTGACCTGCAAAGCAATGTAGATATGAATAATCAATGGAGAAGTTCAGTTATCCAAAAACAATCAAAAGTAGCATGGTAGTTTCTCATTTTTGTGCTTTCCAACTTCGGCTGAGATGTATATGCCTGTGTTCATAAATCTAAACTTAAATTAAAAAACATCCGTTTTAGTCTTTTATCACTAGATGTTGTAATTAAAGTTCATTTGGTGCAGGGAAGAATGTATTTGATGGACAAGCAGCTACTGCCAATATTAAACTTAATGGTTATTTCTGACTTAAAATTTTTAAGCATAATTCAATATCTGATTTGAATTGCATGAGCTTCTCGGACAGTGCTCGGCATATTTTTATCATCATTTGAGACAAATTCACCATTAAACAGGCAAACTACTGCTATGTTGACTCCTTTCATAACAATAGTCTTTTATTTGGAATATAAGGACATTCTGAAAATTGTTCATGATTAACGACATGGAGTCAAAGCCCTGAAGAATTCAGATGTTTGCTTAAAATTGCTGCCATAGTTTAATTTGGAATTGGGTGGTTGTTTGCTGTGCTTAGATTAGGCAAGTGCATGGTTCTTAATAGGAGCAAAGGGCAATATTTCAGTGCTTCGTGCTCTTATATAATAGATTCTTTTATTTTCCTACCATAATTCCTTTCATGTGGTGCCAAGCCTTGAACTTTATTTCATCTTTTGTTTTTATCATGCCATGATATTGGGAATATGGTCTACATGATTTTTGTTGCAAGGTTTCTTTAGTCATGTGTTGGTTTCTGGAAGTGCATTTAGTGGTGGAAGTCATGGAACCTTGTTTATTGCCAGTTCTATTGTTTAACTGTTTTGTGGATTTTGGACGCAATTTTCTAAGTTTGTTAACAATGTCATTGTTTTCAAAATAACATTTTATGTTTGGATATTATCTAAATGTCTTTTAGCAGTAGTATATCATTGTAGTTTATACGCAATTTTTGTCCATAAAATTGTTTTTGACATACAATCATAAAAGACAAAATTTGTGTTTTCTTTGAAATTTTTTGACACTATTCATTTGAATGAGAGCATGCTTATGTATTTGTAAGTCTTGTTTAATTTGCATGTTTTTGTTAGGAATGTTGCCATAGACATGTATGCTAATTTACTGAATTATGGCTTTTTGATTTGTAATCTAATTACCTATCCCTTGTTTATTGTAGATCTTACCATATTTGTATATACCTTGCCCTGAACACTGAAGAAGGTACCATAATGGTAAACCGTGCTTGTGGATTAGTAGATGCCTTAAGTTTTGCCTTATTTTTGATTGGGTTCATCCTTGCTTAATTTGATCCAATGTCCATTAGAAATATGCTGATTTGATTCTGTCACCACAGTGAGGACCTTCTAATTGGCTAGTTCGTTTTTACTCGTTTGTTTTTATTTATTGGATTTTAATGATGTTATTCCACATCTACCTGCTTTTTTGTTGGATGTGTTCTTTAATTCTTCACTATATTCTTCTGACTCATAGTCTCTTGTTTTTTTGTTCATTTTTCATTGTTTGAGATTACTGAATCACCAATTGTGGTAATAAGTTAGGTGGGGATGATTTATGTTATGCTTGCCATCTCTTTCCTTGTCCATGGAATATTTGCTTTGCCCTAAATGCAGCCTCATTCAAGCTGATCCATGGGCTTCCTATCCCATTTTCAAATTAATTTTATCTCAGGGGTTTGCTAGTTTTGTTTTGTTCAGTCCCTATCCCTATTAATTAAACTTCTAGTAGGACATCACTTTGCTCATTCTCAAATTTGGTACTTGTCTGCTAGTAAGTGTGAGAAAACTGGAAAATCATCAATCTGAAGAGGTCAAGTCCTATGGGAAAGGCAAGAAGAAAAGTTGTAAGGTTAGGGAATCTGATCAGCATGCCTTCAAGTTTTATCCATTTACTGAATCAAACTCTTTCCTGATTTGATGATCATTCTTACAGAGATCTGATGCCTGATATATAGTGTTGCTTGATATCCATATTAAACTTCGACTAGGAAAACAGCTTGCCCATTCTTGAGTATTTGTAGTTGATGACTAAGAATGGTTGCCTTTTTAGTAAGAATCGAAAACCTAACTATCTAAAGTGGTCAAGCCCCATGGGAAAGGACAGAAGAAAAGCTGCAAAGGTTGAAAATTTGAGCCCATTATACTGTGAGACATTATGGTTAACAAATATCTGATTATACTAATGTTTTTCACTTTGTCATACAATCTATTTTGTGCTTGGGTGGTTTTGCATGTTTCTAAATATGCTGGTTTTATTTTTATTGTTACGCATCATATATTCTTGAAATGAATTATTTTATAACCATCCTTTGTGACACTCTTTATTCCTTTTGTTTGAGTGCGTGCCCATTACTTCTGTTCTCGTGTGGGTACTTTGTAAGATTAATATACTTATTCGTTATGAGAGATAGGGCCATATTTTGTTATGTAAAAATTGGTTGTATTATACATATTTGCTGTCTTTGTCCACATCCATTAACAACTCTGATGAAACATATTACGAATATCGTGTTTTCTAACAAAACCTAGTTTTATTAAGATTTATTGATTACCAAATTAAAATCTAACGTTTTGTTGCATGTTGTTGCAAAGAAAGGAATCCTTGCTCTGTCATTTATGTTTACCTTTTATTGTTTGTTCTACTGGATTAAATTGCTTGAGCTCTCAAGTAATATTTTCTTAGTGTTAGGTTAAGTAATTTCTGATTTTGATTCCTTTGTCTTTCATCTCATGTTTTATATGAGACTTTGAAGCAGCAACAAAATTAGCCTTGATGGAAATGTAAGATATTATCCTTATGAAGTTGCTCGTCTTGCTACTTTACTTCTGGTAACTGTGATCTCAGCTCTTATCACCCCTAAGCAGGACATGTTCAATCCTGGATTTTATCAGGATTTGTAATTAATATATTGCAACTTAATCCGTAGTGAGAGAAATTGGGACAATCATGTTTGAAATGGCTATTATTCATGGATTCTGTTGCTCCCTAAAAGACGAATCAGAATTACCACTGATACAACTAAAAAGGATGCATCAAATCTTGACTAAGCATTTAGCTTTAGGGTTGTGGCACAACATCCTTTCCAGTCTGTTCAATATGATTGGGCCAAATTCATTTTGGTTGGTGATGTCCTTTGTTGAACTTATCTTCTATTGTTCTGCGATCCCTTTCTTTCTTTCTTTCTTTCTATACAGTCTCTGTGTTATGTTAATGTGTTTGAATGATGCAGGTCGTGGATATATACACTTTCTCTTGCAATTGAGAAGGCTTTAAGTGTATGTTGTAGTCTCCTTTACCATTCTTGGTTGTGGAAATTGTTGCCACATGCACCGTGGCTACACTTCTTGAGATGCTAATTGTTACCTTACAGGTTAAAAGTAATTCTACATCAAAACGGCAACATGTGCATTTGTGCAGCATTGTTCGGGGAAAACGGATTTATGGTTACTATTTCTCTGATGAGCTATTTGTGAAGATTTATTTGTATCCACATTCCTATTTTTTTAATCCTTTTTATTTCCAATGCTAGCAATATTTTGTTTTCATAAATTTATGTTCCAACTTCTTACCACATTTCATGGTATATACAAGATCCTTTAGTTATGCTCCTGATTGTATGAGTTTGATAATATTCACATCTCTTTGCATACTATTTTCCATGTAATTGGAAAAATTTTGGGTGTTGGCATTTAAAAGCAGCATGATTCTTATAAGTTTGTCTATTAATTGGTCTGCCTATTATACTGTGAGACATTATGGTTAACAAATATCTGATTATACTAATGTTTTTCACTTTGTCATACAATCTATTTTGTGCTTGGGTGGTTTTGCATGTTTCCCCAATGCTGGTTTGCATGTACTTGTACTATCTTGAATTTCCCCAATGCTGGTTTGCCCAGAGTAGCCTGGCTATGCTATGGCTACAATTTGCATTGTACTTAACTTATATTATATCTAATTCACAAATTCCATTAATTGTATTCTGAGGGCTTCTTCTGCTGTAAGAAACAATTTGTCAGAAAGAACCTGGACTATTGTATGGCAATGAAGATCTGTGGGCTTTTATCAACTTTGCTGGAGAAGATCATACTAGCATACAAACTCTTGTGGCTTTCTTGAAGATGTGCAGTACGTTGGTAAGTGAAAAGCTTAATAGGGCTTTAGATATGATTTTTGTTGTCAACTTGCTTTTTGGTTATATTAGTTCTTTCAGGCTTCTAATGAGGAAGGTGCAAAGGTTTGAGTTACTACAGAGTAAAATGTGCTGCTCAGTTGGCTAGTGTACCTTGTTGCTGAAGAGGTTCATACTAGCATACAAAATCATGTCTCAGTTCCGATTCAAGCCGTCGCTCCAAACTTCTCGATGTTTGTTGCCTGATTTTCAGGAGGGATACACGCAAAGCGCTTGTTGCCTACTTGAATGTTCTTCAAAAGGTTTGCGCTCATACTTGCTTCATGTGGAAATACCACTTTCTTTCTTTTTGCTGTTGTACATTATGTTTCCATGTTAAGTTCCTTGTACCTACCCTTTATATATGTTTTTATTGATTCTTTCATATGATAAAATTATTTTGATATCCAATATCAATCTTGCTCTCTAATAAGAAATGAAATGTCTGCGATTCTTAGTGCTATGAACTTCATTAGCAAAAAAATAGTGAATCACCCATAGAATTATGTTGCAGTCACCTGTCAGGAGTTTTATTTCTAGCATTATATACCAAACATATTTTATGCAATTATGTATTTTATGTATGTCACCTGTTGCACTCACGTGATACCAATTAAACCAAAAGGTTTGTGACTATTGGCTGATGCCCATCTCTAACTTAGAAAATGTGCTTGATTTGTTTTACTTGCATGAGTCAATGAGAAAGCTGTTGCCACTGATGCTAAATTGCTTACTGAATTACTTACTCTCTTGCTCCAAGACTGTGCATATGCTTCTCGAGAGAGTCTATCTCTTCTATTAATGTCGGTGGGTTCTGTATTCTTTGTTGTTCTTGCCGCCCTTCCTGTGTGAACTTAGTTTTGACACAAGTTGGTTTGAAAATGTTCTCTTGTTGAAATTTGGTGCAGCTGGCAACATTCCTTAAGTGCATGACATTAATGAAGCTTAAAGCTGAATGCTTCTTCTCCTCATTATATTTGGCTTCAAAGTTGTTTTTGCTATTCCTTCATCTTATTGGACCAGATTGGTTACAAAGAAGCTGTCACTGTTATCGATTAAATATTAAATGTTCTTTTTGCAAGGTTTGTGCATGATGCCATCTTTCTTTATCTTTATGCTGTTAGACTTGGGTCATGTAGATGCATAAGTGGTTCCACTGTAAGGCGTTGATTGGCGAATTGGACTTAGAATTAAAGTAGTGAACTAATGTTGTTTGGAGACATAATTCTTGTCTCTGATGTTTGATAATAGCTGCCTGTCCTATATAAATGCAGAAACATAGTTTTTACTACATATTTTACTACAGTAATAATGTATTTAGTTGAATGAGGAGCAATGCTTGACAACTTGTGCACACATTAGACAATTTCTTTGTATTTATTATTAAATTTTTAATGTCTTTCAGAAAATAATATTTTACTTTTGATTTCATCTTTTTTGTTTCATTCTGGAGATGTAGCAAGTAGACATTGGTCTGGAATACATAAAGCTAAGTTGATTGACCCTTGCCTAATTAAGGCTTACTGCAAATTCTCTTTCATCCTATTCTACCTCACACTTTTCCAATTAAAGGTCATATAAAATTATGTATATTTTCACCCATCAGCACTGCAATTTAACGAGTACCTGATTACTATCTTAGTTTAGGCTGAACTCCCAAAGCTCAACAGAAAACAGTTGTCTCATTTTGATTTGTGAGAATGTGTCCTGACTGGTGCCGATATAAGCAACAAGGCTGCATGGTTTGCTTGTGGTTGAACCGTTGTTGAACCATTCATTTGATAGTTATCAATTCCATATAATTCCATTACAATCTGGCTTGGCAGCTTTGCTGATCCAGGTCAATCCACTTAGACCAGATGGCCTTGCCCATATTTAACAGCATTGGATTCTCTGGAAAAGCTTGGAGGTTTCTTCTAGCCAGTTCTTGTTTTTATTTTCTAACGTAATATATATTAACCTTTGTTTATTTTGTAACTAACAGACTGAAAATTTTTCTAGAATTCATGGCTACACTGGAGATTCCTTTCGGCAACATTGTGTAAACAAGTAGTCAGTACAGCAAAAAGAGGTTTGTGGTATTAGATTTTTCTATAACTAAAATATCTCATTTATGCGCCTTTGTTGACTGCAAAGGCTAATGGTGTTGTTATCTCTGTAGGTTGAGGATGTGGACATTGCTATGCATCCTATACATGGTGTGGTGGAGTCCTTCATTAAAAGGTAATTTTGATTTTATTGGCTTGATTATAGTACTGCACTACTTATCTTTCTATTCAGTCAATGATGTATTTTAATTTTTCAACCAAACCTTGGCACTAAAATTTCATTTCAAAAGGGTAGATGATTGGATTATGCCTATTTTCTATATGGTTGTCCTAAACCCTATACACTTTAATTACAAAACCTAGAACCCTTAAGCCCTCAAAAAACTTTAACATTTTGAATGGACATTTTTTTTTATAGATAGCCTTGCAAATAATATAAATTCCAAAAATATCTCTTTCAAAGAATAAAATTGAAAATTGTTAAGTGTAATTTTGTAACTGATATTTTGGTGATTTTCAAAGATTTGTAAGGAAAAAACGTGGTTGCTTGCTAGCAAGAGTGGAAAGGCTGTTCATCTGATGTGATCAAGTTCCATGAAAAAAATGCTAGGAGAAAAGTTGCAAAAACAGGAAGTTTGATTAGCATGGCTTCTGACTTTATCCATTTACCTGACCAACACTAATGTTTTCTTGATATACTTATTGGTCTAACAATTGCCCGACGCGTGGCTTTCAATGTTGCTTTATATCCATGCTGTTCCTTTGGAAGGACAACTCTTATCACTCCTAAGCAGGACATGTTCAATCCTGGATTTTATCAGGGTTTGTAATTACTATATTGCAACTTAATTTGTAGTGAGAGAAGTTGAGACAATCATGTTTGAAATGGCTATTATTCATGGATTCTGTTGCTCCTTATCACCATAATAGTTACATTTATAGACGAATCAGAATTACCACTGATACAACTAAAAAGGATGCATCAAATCTTGACTAAGCATTTAGCTTTAGGGTTGTGGCACAACATCCTTTCCAGTCTGTTCAATATGATTGGGCCAAATTCATTTTGGTTGGTGATGTCCTTTGTTGAACTTATCTTCTATTGTTCTGCAATCCCTTTCTTTCTTTCTTTCTTTCTATACAGTCTCTGTGTTATGTCAATGTGTTTGAATGATGCAGGTCGTGGATATATACACTTTCTCTTGCAATTGAGAAGGCTTTAAGTGTATGTTGTAGTCTCCTTTACCATTCTTTGTTGTGGAAATTGTTGCCACATGCACCATGGCTACACTTCTTTAGATGCTAATTGTTACCTTACAGGTTAAAAGTAATTCCACATCCACATTCCTATTTTTTTTAATCCTTTTTATTTCCAATGCTAGCAATATTTTGTTTTCATAAATATATGTTCCAACTTACCAAATTTCATGGTATATACAAGATCCTTTAGTTATGCTCCTGATTGTATGAGTTTGATAATATTCACATCTCTTTGCATACTATTTTCCATGTAATTGGAAAAATTTTGGGTGTTGGCATTTAAAAGCAGCATGATTCTTATAAGTTTGTCTATTAATTGGTCTGCCTATTATACTGTGAGACATTATGGTTAACAAATATCTGATTATACCAATGTTTTTCACTTTGTCATACAATCTATTTTGTTCTTGGGTGGTTTTGCATGTTTCTTTTTTTATTTTTATTGTTACGCATCATATATTCTGGAAATGAATTATTTTATAACCATCCTTTGTGACACTCTCTATTCCTTTTGTTTGAGTGCATGCCCATTACTTCTGTTCTAGTGTGGGTACTTTGTAAGATTAATATACTTATTCGTTATGAGAGATAGGGCCATATTTTGTTATGTAAAAATTGTTTGTATTATACATATTTGCTGTCTTTGTCCACATCTATTAACAACTCTGATGAAACATATTACGAATATCATGTTTCCTAACAAAGCCTACTTTTATTAAGATTTATTGATTACCAAATTAAAATCTAACGTTTTGTTGCATGTTGTTGCAAAGAAAGGAATCCTTGTTCTTTCATTTATGTTTATCTTTTATTGTTTGTTCTACTGGATTAAATTGCTTGAGCTCTCAAGTAATATTTTCTGAGTGTTTTGTTAAGTAATTTCTGATTTTGATTCCTTTGTCTTTCATCTCATGTTTTATATGAGACTTTGAAACAACAACAAAATTAGCCTTGATGGAAATTTAAGATACTATCCTTATGAAGTTGCTCGTCTTGCTACTTTACTTATGGTAGCTGTGATCTCAGCTCATATTGTAGATTGTCCTCATGGATTTCTTTTCACAACCAATGTATAGATTTTGCATGGCCTTTATTGATTTTTGGTGCTTTTAGAATACTAAATTTTATCATGTGGATTTTATAATTCTATCCGCATAGTTATTATTAGATAGTTCAATTACCATTTGCACATACTTCAATCATTACCTGAAAAATCTTGACAAATGCCTATGGTGAATTTGAATTTTGAATGCACAGTTACAAGGAACTTCCTTCATGGCACTGGCAATTGTGAATTTAGTTTTTGGATATAGTGCAGCATGAGGTTATGGGTTTTCCTTGGAAACTAGTTTGGTGTTACTTTATCTTCTTTGAGGGCATTAAATATTCTCTGCTTAAACTGAAGATTTACCAATTTTCTTTTCTGTGTTAGCTTGATAGTGCTATGACATGCAAGCAATATCAATATTCCTAGTGCTTTTTTCTTACAGTGGTTATTGTCCTGTTGTTTGTATTGATGCCACCAACAAAATATTACCATGCATAGCCTGCACTATGAGGAACGATATGAAATTCCTCACTGTTTACTAATGTATTATGCTTTTTTTTGTGGTATCAGAATGGTGCTATTCTCAATAGATCATTTCGGCCTTTTGAATCACACATTCCATATCTTCTTCAATTTCTGGTAAGTACTTATGTTGTCTCTTTTGTTCTTTTAAGTTTTGTATTATTTTTTTTTCTTTGGTAACGACCTATCTAGTTTTAATTTATAATAGATAGTGCAAGAATCATTTTGTATATGGTTTCGACATTGATAATACCTTCTAAACATGCACATCATTTTAACTTTGGTTGCTTGGTCCAACATTAAAGGAGTATTTTTTTATTGAAATTTTGAAAGTTATTGGTCTTCTAATTCATGATTATTCTCAATGACACAAGGTTCATTAGATTCGACGATCTATGTTTCATGGCTTCTATGTAAGATTTTTCATTCAACTTTACTAACTTTGAATCATACTTGAATGAGTTTTTAATTATGTTTAGATAGAACAATATGATGTTTGTTTCATGGTTCATGTGATTTTTTATTGATAGGAATCCTTTGCTTTGTGGTTAAATTGAATTTTTTTTTTTAATTTATTTGCAAAATGCTTCTCCTAGTGTATGTAACATTGTTATTAGAATAGATTAACTTTTTGAATAGAATTATCTGGCTAAGCACAAGACCAATTTCAAATTGTTAAATTGTAGCCTTCTATAATTTACTGTTGAAAGGTTTGTCCTAATGATTGTAGCGCTTAAAAAAAATGAGGCATTTCAAAATTAGATTTTTTATCATATGATATCTGCAGGAGAAATCTATTGGAAAATAATGTTGAGTTAGTACTTTGGAAATTTGTTCTTTTGTTTTATTTTTCGCACAACCATTCATCAGTATTATCCTTGAAGTCAAATTGAGTTGGTCGATTGAATAGAATTGATTGTCTTCTAGTTACTTCAATCTGTTCTCATTTCATTTCATCAATTCTATTTAAAGAACCTTCTTTACTGAAGTATTGACTTTATCTCTTGGTCCTGAGTATCATTTGGGATCATAGTCAAATCTAACGATTGCTAATACTGTATACATATTTTAGTTTATTTTTTGAAGCTTATTTGCAGATGTTGGTGTTCATTATTACACTTACACTTGGCCCTAAATTAATGCTTGATTTAACATGAAAGTTGAAATTCTATTTGGAAATCAATTTGATGGTTCCACTATCTTGCATTTCTGTTAGATAAATAGATGATATAGAACAAATTCTTCTAGTGATATTACGGCTTTGGTTTGGATAAATAGCTCCATTATATTGTTGCATTTTTCATTTGTATGAAAATTCTATTTGTGTCTATTTGTGAACTTGGCTTGTTTTGCAAATGTTGATGATCAAGTGAGTAACATACTCTGAACTAGCTTTTCTTAATTCATGTTCAGATTGAGGTGAGGTCTTAAAGTCAAATTTTTGATTTTAAATAGTTTTGGTGTTCATTATTCCATTGTAAATTATCATACATTTCATACTTAAAATGCTGCTGATCTAGTGGTATTTTAATTTTGATGCTTATTATCATACTGGCATACATTTCTTTTACACAGAAGTTGATGTTGTAGAACACACACTTGTATTTGTACTTGTTTTTTCACCTGTATAGAAATGCGCACTGCCCTCAATCTTTTTGGTACTTATTTGTAAATTTTGCTAATCTAGTGACTGATGTTTTAGCATCTTTAATTGTAAAATGACTTGTTAATTAGTCCAGTATCCTCTATAACTAGCATATGCTAAATTACTTTCCCTTGACTTTTTTGAATTCATGCTCAAGGGCTTAAAGTCAATTTTTTGGTTGGTCATACTTTTGATCATTATTCCACTTTGATACATTGTCATACTTGTGTGGGGCTTGGATAAAAAACTCCATTACGTGGTTGGCAGTTTTTCTCTTGTATGGAATCAATACTGCCCTTAAAATCTGACACTTATTTGCAAATGTGGCTGATTTAGTGATGTTTTTAGTATCAATTTTAATCTCATGTATTAATCCAATATCTTCTGTTAGTAACTGTAATGTAATGAATTTTGAAGATTTTTTTGATATTATGCTCAATTTTATGGGTTACGTCAAAACTGGTATCAATTTTAATCTCATGTATTAATCCAATATCTTCTATGAGTAACTGTGATATAATGAATTTTGAAGATTTTTTTGATATTATGCTCAATTTTATGGGTTATGTCAAAACTATGTATATATTGAAATAGTTGTGATGCTCATTGTTCAAATGTCATACATGTCTTCTATGTAAAATTTGTTGATGTAGGCCGAATTCCTGCTACCATGCTAGACTACCATCTCTTTAAGGCTTATCTGATACCATGCTCAATTTAATAGTGTAAGGTCAAATTTTAGTTTGGAATTTCGCTTGATATTCATTTTTCCCTGTCAAACATTTATTTTGCTTAAGGTTTGTTGACGAAGGACAAATGCATGTGTTTTATACTACACTTGTGGGCCTGGATAAACTGATATATTACGTGGTTGGCTGTCTTTTCTTTTGCCTGGGAAAAGTTTGCTGTCCTTGATCCATAGCGTTAAATATCTAGTACCACATGTATTTTACCTGTATAGCTGTATGGAGATTTCTCATTTAGGAATCATTGTTTGATATTATTATAATTCCACATGTCTTACAGCTTGAACAAAATTATCTTGAAGAAAACTTATGTTGTATCACTATGCTGCATGAACCTTTTGTGTAACTTATTTTCTTTGCAATCATCATAAGGAGGAATTACTTGATATTATTATAATTCCGCATGTCTTACATCTTGAACAAAATTAGCTTGAAGAAATATTATGAAGCATTACTTATATTATGTGCTTCATCAGTTAATCACTTATAAGAGTTGCTGCTGAAAATTTTCCGTATTTATTTTTTTCTTCAAGATATTCGCAAGAATCATCTTGAAGAGAAATTATGATATTACTGTATCTATATTGTCTGAGTACTTGTGAACCTATTATTTGTGCAATGGAACCTTGTTTGAAATTCTTACATGTTCATATCAATGTGGCCTATCAAGGTTTGTGTTTTATTTGAATCATACATCTGCAAGTGGAAGATGTTTTTTTTTTAATAATTTTATTTGCGATTTTTGCTATTTAGTTGACATAAAATTTTATGTGTAGGCAATAACCTTACTTGTTTCTTGTGAATTATGTGTCATATTACTTGTATTTCTGTTGTTTTTATAGGTTGATTATAACTTACATGGTGTGAGCCATATACACACTTCTAAGGTTAAGTTCCGGTCTCCACTGCTAGATAAATTCCTGCTTAAGCGGGATATAACATAAGAAAGGTTGCTTGATACTACTGTTTGTTCTTAAAGCTTTTACTTTATTTTATAACATTTTATTCTCAATATGGATATAAATTGTCGTCAATAGCATTGTCTTCATTCTCCTAGGAAGATTCAAGCAGTGATGCTGTTGTAAGTCCTGCAATTTGGCTTTCTTCTTCTGTTCGGGCTGATCTGATTTGGCCAGTTGTACCTACTGGACATAATCAATTGGAAGACAAGATCATTCACCTTGTTGAACGATGCAGTGCTTGTGGACTAGAGTTGGATTCAAGTGCAGAAGGTATTTCACTGGAAAATTAGTTACTTCCGCAATTGTGTACCCGATAAGATCCCTACTGACTATTGTTTTTATATTTTGTGCTGTTCAGATATACTTAATCAGAATCATAAAATGTATGCATCTCTTTCTCAGAATCTATCTGACGTAAAGATGGTCCAATCACTTATGCCGTTATGGGAGGTTGTTTTTGCCTTTTTTTTTTGCATTTGAGAAATATGTTCTTTTTTAAATAAAGTGCTGACTGTTATTCCTTCTGTCTTGATTTCGCTTGCATTTAGGAGGAATACAAAAGAACAGGAACACAGGAGGCAGTTAAGTCCCTGGACTCTACCAAACCCCTTCCTAGAGACACTTTGGAGCTTTTCCGGCGTGGTCTTGAATATGACAAGGCCTTCTCTGAGATGTTATCCGAACACCATCCTAATATAACTCATAAAGAGATTACACCTAAGATGGAAACGAAATTTGCTGAGTACATAAAAACATTTTCTGACATTGATAGAGCTATTAGATTTGTGCAACATACTTGGGCTAGTTGTTCTGGTGAGCCTTTGAGGCAGCCTAGAGGAGATGATAGAAATGTTGGAGAGCTATTAGATTTGTGCAACATACTTGGGCTAGTTGTTCTGGTGAGCCTTTGAGGCAGCCTAGAGGAGATGATAGAAATGTTGGCTTATCATGTTTAGAAGGGGTTGAAGATGCAACTATGTATGTCACAAAGCATGAATCTCAAGAATTGGAATCTGCCAGTCAGAAGATTTCATCATTTGCAATCAAGGATGAAGATTCTATGGTAACTTCTTCACTATATAATTAAACATTATTTCAGCATATTGTGAATTATTTTCATTTAGTTCTTTTTAATTATGGCATATAGTGGTAGTTCTCTTAGGTTTTGAGGCACTTTTTTTAAATCTTTTTGTTCCTTGTCATTTGGCATCAAAATTATGATTTAAGGTGTTTCTAATTATGAATTTTGTTTGTTTTGCTTCACAAATGATACTTTCATAATTCCCTTGGCCTGAATTGTCAGGATCATTGCATTATATATGTTCAAGGAGATGCTATTTTAGTAATTGAGAAATGCAAACATTTTATTGTGTGGTTACATTGTTATAAGTGTTTGGATGGTGGAAAATCCAGTTTATTTTTCAGTTACAAGGTATGTGACCATTAGATGTTGTGTTGTAGTTCTGTTGGCAAACCAACTTTTCGGAGAAATCTGTATTTTTGTACTGACCCACTTGAATTAGAGTTAGGATGATAGCTGGGTTTGAACTTAGTGATAAGCAAGAGTTCATTGTTCACCAGTAAATCAAATCCCAATAAATTGCATGAAATTCATGGATTGTGAACAACTGTTAGAAGATTGAAAAGGATCTGTATGAAGATTGAAGTTTTCTGGAATTGGAAATTGGGTTCATCTTTTAAATATTGTGTGAAGGCCAATAAGATTTGAGTAGGATGCTTACATAGAGGGCTCTAATATCTTGTTCTTGTTTTTGTTTGCCAATCTTCTGCTAGACAAGGTACTATGATTAATTATCAATTATTGACCTTGATTAGCGTAGTCTATTCCTTCTGTTGGTCATGCCATAGCTTTAGATTTATATATACATGTACGCGTGTACTTGTGTTTGTTGAGAGAACGATGTAAGCATTCCACTTTGAGTTTTGTTAAATTAGTGAAGGCTTATCATTCGCTAGTCATGTATTATTGAAAACTGATTTTGTTTCTTTTTTCTTTTTTTCAAAACCTCATTCCTGAAGATTGAGATATATACATAGGCAAATGTCACACATAACCCAAGTAGATGGCTATGCTTGATAACTATGTTGCTGCCAAATAGTGAATATCAGCGATATTATCGAGTAATTTAAAATCATTTTTTGCTCCTTGCGTTCGTTGGATTGAAGCCTTTTGGAAGAAGGTTATTCTTTGAGATTTTCAACATTAAAATATTAACAAGATTCTTGATCATGGATTAATAACATCTGCCCACATCATCTGGATCTGCACATTATATCGCAAGGATTTTCTGTCATTAGATTTTTGACTTGAAATTAACACATAGTACAAATCACATTCCAAATCAAGGTAGTGGCACTGTATCAACTTGCGTTTGTTGAGGGAAAAAGAAGTATTGCACTTTGAATTTTGTTTAATTAGTGAGAGCTCATCATTAAGCATTTTTTTTTATAAACTGATTTTTTTCACAACCTCATAGCATTCGTAGCTTCTTATTTTGGACCTGAAATTACCACATCCTTCAAATTGAATTCTAAAGCAAGGTATTGGTAATGTAGGGTATTGTTTAGAGAAAAAGAAGCTAGCATTCACTTTGAATTTTTTTTAATTCTTCAAAGCTCATCATTAATTGATATTATTCTCAAAACAAGTTTTTTTTTTTTAGATTTGGATACAAGTTTAGATTTGGATCATGTGTAGTTGCTTGCAGGCAGTTTTTTTTTTATCTCTTTTCTCTGCTGTTTCTTGTTCTTTCGACTGATTCTTCAGAGCAATTTTAGATTCAAATTCCTGTCAACCATATTTGGGTTGGGATAAGCACTGTTCCCACAACCAAACATCTTATAATATCCTAGTAACCCATTTTTAAGAAAAATTTAGTTATGTAAATATATACATTGATTAATTAATTTAAAAAATTATAAATATTAATGATCATTATGATTTTTTTAGAAAAATTAAAAATTTAACCTTAAGTATTTAATTTTAATTAGTATTAGTTAAATCAAACTTCTATTAACTCTGATAAAATTTTTTCCTCCAATCCAATATTTGAAAAATATTTCCTTAACTCCACACTCTTATCCACAAACCGAAAATCCTTTGTAGTTCTTAAGTTGCCTTGGTCTAGTGTTTTCTTTTTTAAATTCTATTGTAGTCTTTGATTTTTAATGTGTTATATGTCAGCTAATCATTTTGCTACAACAAACAAGCTTTTCTATCATACTCCTTCACCTTGACTGTGATAGACATAGGATGTCATGACTATTTCTTATGTTTTTATTATTGACATTTTGATGTTATTGTTCTTATTATAAGTTTGTGATTTATGATTGCATGTAACTTTATTTAGAACAACACTTCAGATATTGATTATATTTCATTAATTCTATATGTGGTAAAAAATCTTATTCTACTTGATGGTTGGATAACAACTTTCTGCAATTTGCACATGCATGATCAATGGTTAATAAAGTCAATGTTGTTCCTAAATCAAACGCTTTTTCTGTAATCTATTCCATTGATGTACATGTTAACTTATATCAATTATTGTTATATAAAATCAGAAAATTGGAGCTTAATATACATAGTCTTCTTAGTTCAGGTCTATGGCTGATGCTTTTTGGCAGAAGTTTTACAATGCTTATTTTTTGATTTTTGCTTGTTTATATGTGTTCTACTTCTGTTGCCTACATGAATTACAACATTTTTAAGGTTGTATTTGATGTCATATGTTTCTGACAATTTGAAATATGCATATATACTTGTCAATGTGTCTGTATATTTATTTCTGTTGACAATCAAAATCTTTGTTTGCTGTTGAAAAAAAAATCATTGCTTTTAATGTATGCTTTACTTTGTTAAGAATTTCTCCAGAAATTGGGTGGTCAACTGTTGAAAAAAAAATCTTTTAATGTTTGCTGTTGAATTGAGCTCTGATCGATTAATCATTTGTTCTATGATTATTTTGTCTGAAACTTTACACAATTTCTCCAGATTCAACTGGATCCTGCAAAGTTGAGTGGACCTCTTATCATTGTTCTTTTGTTTTAGTAATTTTACTGTTATAGGAGTGAGCTTTGGTTCCTGCAATGTTGAATCTGAATTCTTTTTCATGTTATTTATGAATGAAATATGACTATGTTTCTTTGATTAATCAACAGAGCCTTTTCCTATTTGAAGGTAAATGCATGTCCTGTTCTTCATTTCAATATTCACTGAGCACTTGTTTATATTAAATTTTGATACTGTTGCAGTTGTTGCTCTTGTTCATTATGTTAAAGCCTTTGTGCAATTTGGTGGCAGATTTAGTTATCTATCACTCAATTTCTTCACTGTTTATGTGTTTTATCTCGTGTATTTTCCTCTGTTGCTTTTTCATAATTATGTTTCTACTGATGTTATCTCACAGTCTCTTCTAGGCTATAGACACTGAAGCTCTTGGACTTCTAAGCTAGCTAGCTTCTTCCCAAGCTATTGAAGAGTTAAACACTGATGATGAACTTGTCCATGAAGCAATTCTTAGTCCTATGTTGTCCACAAAATCCTTCAAGCAAGCCTTGGAGATTGCTCATTTGGATTATGAGAATGCCTCCCAACAGGAATGCCTAGACATTCTTGATTCTGTATATGATGATGAAAAGTCTGTTGGGTTAAGGGAGCAAACTTCATGGACTACTTATTTTGATGAAAAAGCATCTGATTCATTAGGCAATGTAATTCCTCAACTCGATGGATCACCAGATGATCACTTGTTGACTACTGATAATTGCAAAAGGCCCGAAAGGCCTGACTTGTTGAACATTGAGAAGGAAAAGGATCCTCATAATCAGGAGCTCAACTGTGCAAGTGCAACTGTTGACTGCAAAAGCAAACGCAGCAAACATTTGTGGTGCAATTTGCCTTTGTCTAAAAAGCTGAACGAATGTGAAACTTCTCAGACTGCCTCGGCAAACTCTTCCCCTGGTGATGAAATGATGAAAGACTGCCAATTAGGTTCTTCTTTTGGAAGTAGAGTGGCTTTGGGTTTCAAGGACTCAAAAGTGGATAGAGAAGCCTTTGATGACATGGTGGGAAAGACAATGGCTACATGTTCTGTGAGAGATTTAATGAGGACAAAACGTTTCTCCCGGCCAGAGCATTTGGAACCTGAGATAAACTTGGCCACAGCATTACCTGATATGCAAAAGAATGAAATGATGGCTGGATGTACAGTAGGTTCAGTTTTTGCTTCAGAGGAAGGGCATCATTATACTATGCCGGTTAAGACCAGACATGCAGCTCAATATGGTGATGAAGGGTAGCAAGAGATAGCCGTTGATACTTTAAGCCCTTTGGGCACTGGTCATAGAGAAAATAGATTGCTACATGATGCAAAAAAGCAAAGCCCTTTGGGCACTGATCATAGAGAAAATAGATTGCTACATGATGCAAAAAAGCAAAGCGAGAACCACAATGATGAAATTGGTCAAGGGATATCAGATGGGCCACACTTCTGCAATCCTACAGATTTAAATTTTGCACTAGATACAAATGCCCCACAAACTAAGAAACAATTGGATGCATCTATCAATTATAATAATTTCAGAAATGCACAGGATGTGGAATATTATGAAGCATATACTGAGATGGGTTTTATAAGGAAGCCACCTTATGTGGACCATATGGTTATCATTTCAGAGGATCCTTTATCAAGTACTACAGGAGCTGGAGTGATTATGGGCGGTAAATTGATATGCTTTCCTCAATTTTTAGAATTTATTCCATGGTCATCTTCACGTGTAATGCTTAATATTTTTCATCCTGTTTGGCTAGTGGTGTTTCAATTAATTTGTTCTGCATAGGCTGCTAATGTTATGCTTAATTGTATTAGTTATTTTCCATGTATGTGGAAGGTTATCATACCATAAATCAACATATGAACCTAGATTCTTGCTGTAAATATTATAAGAGCAGCTTAACTATCTGCAAGGTTGGGGCTTCTAGAATATTATAGTTTAATGGATTGGCAAAAGTTAGCTTGTTTCTGGTCTATGTTGTCGAACAGCAACCCACTTAGTCAAGTGACAAACTCTGTTATTTTGTCATGAATGATATTGTGGTAAATGAAATTAAATAATAAGTTTGGGAAATTTTGATCTGTGTATATTTCAATATTAGATTTTTGGGACTTTAGACTATATGTTGGCAAATAGGTTCTTCATTTTTAAGTTGATTTTTTTTTTTAGTGTTCGCACAACTGGCACTCAACTTACATGTGTTTCGCTTGAAACTTTGAGTTAGGACCAGACAATAATGATTTGAAGTGTGCATATTTGTCTTGAATATAAGACTTGGTAGTTGTTCCTATCAACTTAAAACTTTTGGGTTGAATAGATCCTATGTGATTTGTTTGGTTTGCATCTTAACATATGATATCTTCCCTTTGTGATGAGAATTCAAGGCATTGCTGCATCATTTAATTCCGTTTATGTGTTGTTCATGTTGGCAACCTTCATATGTTCTCTGTTGGTTGTAGGTCAGAAGCAAGATTTAGAGGATATACCACCATTTTTTATAAATAACTTCACTGATAAGAGTCAGAGAAATCATACTTCCAACCAAGATTCTACACTTGGTGTTTCAGTTCATTTTCAGAATGATGGTGCGGCTTTGTACTTGCTGACTCATGCTACATCACCACCAACCTTGGATTCTGTTAAGCGATGGATTTCGAAAGTGGCAAAACATGATGAATTCAATCAGTTTGCTGGTACAACAATATCTAGTGATAAGTTTCTTGTTTCTCTTATTGGGGTAGTATGATACTTTTCAGTGAAGTAGGTAAGTAATTATCTCTGGTGACATATTGTGATGTGTCATTCTTTCACAGGGGATCTGTCTTCTGACATTCCACTTGTGCCTAATGACACTCATCCTCTGAAACACGAACGGTTGAAATCAAGGCAAGAAAATAGTAATTTGGAGGGTCTAGAATGTTCTTCTGATGTTTATATTATTTCAAGTGGACAGCAGTCATTAGCTGTCCCTGCAAAGGAAGAGGTTTTAAGCTGCCGTGAGGATGATATCTCTCAAATATCTGGCCCAGATGAGAAATCAAACCTTACCCCTCTCAATCAAATTGGTTTTTGTGACCCTGCAAGTATGGGTGATGGACAACAGTTGACAATCATGAGCATCGAGGTCTGAAAATATTAGTGGTACTCATGGTTTCTTTGGTATTCTTTCTGGTTGTTGTTTGCTCTATCCAATATTCTTTGGTGTTCTAGCTTTCATGTTTATTAAAAGAAGATGTCTGTTCTTTTTGTTGCGTGATATCTTTGTTTTTGCTGCTCAATAGTGTTTTTGCATAGCAGATTCATACTGAATCAAGTGGTGATCTCCAGCCTGATCCACAATTTGATGCCATCAATGTAGTAACTCTTGTGGTTCAAGAAGATACAAGTCATACCTTTGATGTCCATGTGCTAATACATGGTAACAACGAGGAACCATGTGCAAAGTATTGTTCTCTTCCATCTATAAGAGTCCTTGTAGCTATTATTGTTCTCTTCAACTTTAGTTGCAACTTACTAAGTTTAAGCATACGCCTGTTTTATCAGTTATATGTTGCTAAAGTGGGAAAGTTGTGATTGATAATGATGTTTTAAATAAAATCTTGTACCCCTTACATGCAAGGGGATATCTTTGTTTCATGGAAATATTCCTTTCAAAATGGGCATATCCCTCAAATGGGAGACTTAGCAATCAGGTTTGATCTTAGGATAACCTCATAAAAATGAAGCTTGATCTTGCCCTCATCATTCCAAAACAAAGGAATTAATTTGTCACGCAGACCCTTTATTGTCGCTAGCTAATGAGGCCAAGAACTAATTTGCCATCGACCTTGCGAACAATGTCATATGAGTCCGCTGACTTTGTGCACTTATTTTAGGAAAGCTCATGAGAAGATGGGTAGTTTGGATGCTAATGCAAAAACTGTGTCTTTCAGAGAGGTGGTTGTTGGGATTGTGGGAGGTTTCTGCCCTTGACCACTTCAACTAAGTCATGTTACCACTTTAATTATTTCAATTGTTCATGATCTCCATTATCTCCATCATTACGGTTTATGGCTACATTAGTTATTTTGTTTCTGTAAGTAGGTGACGAGATAAGATTCAACTCTTTTTTTGTCTTTTTTTTTTTTAAAATTTTTGATTCTAGAGTTACTTGATTTCATTGTAACTGGAGTTTGGTCCTCTCCTTGCAAACCAACTTAATTGAGTAAATTCTGTTCAAGATTCTTATATTATTTCCTCTATTAAGCACTTCTTTTAGGCTGTATGTCTCTCATTTACATAATTAGCCCAACTCCTATCACAGTGTCATGGTGGTTGGCTTTTCTCCAAGTCTCTTGATGCTTGCTACGACTATATGATTTTTCTTCTGGTTACAATAAAAAGGTGATCATTTTTTTTTTTTTGGTTGCCTGGTCCTTTAGTAATCATTATCCATACAAGGTGGTAATTTTGTCCTTTGTGGTACTAGCTCTTGGTCAGCCAATGATTTGCTACAGAATATTTGCAGTGTATTCTTACTCTTGGATAGAGAAATCAAGTCAAACTTATATGATGTGACAGTAATTAAGTTTTGTAAATTGATCATATGATAAGCAATTTCAGTAGTTTTCATGAACAATAAGTAATTATTGCAGTTAACATTTGCAGATACTCAAGAATGACATCCTGTCCATCTGATTGCTGTAACTTGTGTTGTTTGCAGATGTTTGGATGGAGTCTCTGACTACCATTTGCTTTTCTTTTCAGAAGAAAAGCTCCTATTGATCAATCTTTCTAATATCATCTCTTCTTGTGATCCTAATATTTTAATGGGATGGGAAATTCAGAGCAATTCTCTTGGTTATCTTGCCGAAAGAGCTGCAAATCTTGGCAAAAGCTTGCTTAAGAACATGTCTCATACTCCTTCACATGAATCAGATCTCAGATCCAGGCATTCAGTGAAAACTAAAGTGAGAAATCCTGATATTTCGCCACCCTATACTTTAGCTGCTGACGCTACTATTCAAGATACAATAATTGACGACGAATGGGGTCGAACTCATGCTAGTGGTATACATGTCGGTGGAAGAATTGTCCTTAATATTTGGCGGCTTATGCGTTCTGAGGTTAAACTCAACATTTACACTGCTGAGGCTGTTGCTGAAGAAGTTTTGAGACAAAAGGTTCCATCAATTCCATGCAGAATATTATATAAATGGTTCTTAAGCGGTCCTGGCAGAGCAAGATATCGTTGTATCGAATATGTTGCAGGAAGAGCAAAGCTTAATATTCAGATAATGAATCAGCTGGATATGGTATCCGTATCTTCTATTGTTCACATTTGAAATTCTTATTTAATTCTTGCCTTCCCTTAAACTTTAGTCAACAATCAACATGATATATTCTTTCAAGTTTGTTTTAAAGAAAGCTCTCTTGCTAGTTTCAATTCAACGTGAGAAGCGTCTAATTGACAAGTACCCTTCTGTTCACTATAATTTTGCATCTATACATAGAACATTCAAACTGTGTGGGACAAGTCAAATATTTACTTTAAGACGTAAATGTGAGTGTACTTGAGCGGCTTGTAAGCAATCAAATAACTTTTGTCATTCTTGGGTTTGTCAAGCAATATTGTAGGCAATCTATTGGTGCCTTTTAAATTGTTATTTATTTTAAATGAATACCTAAATGTAGTCATGGCTTTTGTTTACAAGAATGACACGTACTTTAGAAGTTATGATTTGTCACATAACCATAATGTACTTGTTAGCTTTGAGGGTGCTGTAAATATGTGCAAATGACTGAGATATCTTGCCCAATTAGTAAGCTTCATGTCAACCTTCACTATTTTATGTGGAAAGATGGGTCATTTACTCAGTGCTTTTTATTAATTAGTTCTTCCATCATGTACAGATAAATCGTACATCTGAGCTGGCTCGTGTGTTTGGAATAGATTTCTTTTCTGTTCTCTCTCGTGGTTCACAATTTCGTGTTGAATCTATGCTCCTCAGGTTGGCACATACACAAAATTATCTTGCTATCTCTCCAGGAAACCAGCAGGTTTGACAATCTTTTTCATCAATCTTTCTTCTTCCTTTCGAAGTTTCCGAAATATGAGAAAATTCTTGCTCTATTGCATAAATTTTATCTGCAGTGTTTTGGCTTTCCTTGGATTGGAGCCCCTTTAGAAATTTTGCTCAAGTTATAAACCTTTCCTTCCAGGCCTTATGGGGCATCAATTTTTTAGTATATGAAATTGTGCATTACTGGCACACACCTCTTTGCCTGTATGATTTAGATTTTAAGTTGCCCAAAATTTCTTATGTCCTGCCAAATAATTTAAGATGGTTCTTTTGTCAATTTCACTTTGATTGTTGCATGATCATAGAGATGTTCATGATGGTTGATTTAGCATGCCATGCACTCAATTTTCAAGATAAACAAATTGCTTACATATGGGACCTGTTGGTTGTTAAAAACCGCCAGTTTTGCATTCAGAAATAAAGAACATTTATTTCTGTGTTATGTGTCTATCATCTACCACTCTGTACTAGCTTCTCTATTATCACGATTATCTGATTTTGAATGTGAATATTCATGATTTATTACCACAAACTAATCTGTCTATGTTGGCCAGGTAGCGTTGCAACCTGCAATGGAGTGTTTACCTCTTGTAATGGAGCCAGAATCTGGTTTTTGTGCTGACCCAGTTGTTGTTTTAGACTTCCAATCGCTTTACCCATCTATGATCATGTTTGGGCAAAGTCACCCCATCAAGAGAAACTGTTCTTGGTGTCAGTTGTTATGCACCAGATCAAAAAATTCTTATGGATTTGAAGCAAGAAATACTAATAACACCAAATGGGGTTATGTATGTACCTGACTAGGTAATTTTCATTAATTTTATTCTTCCATTTTTCCCCATTTATATTTGATGCCTATTTTTGCACTTGTCTAAAATCACTTCCTCATTGCTGAGGGAGAGAACATTTTTATTTGGATGACATGCTTGGTGAACGCATTTGTTATGGCTAACTAGGATGCACATTTCTTTTCATTAACCAGGATACTAGGATCCTGGATATATGATAAGGTAGGCAAAGTGAGCACATTTGCCACAGCTAACTTAGCAGTTTGATTCATATATAAATACTGTTGGCTGATTTTTGCTGCACTATTAAATTTGTTTCTTATGGCGTAGTGACACAATTCCTATAAGAAGCTACATGAGATTCCTAGTGGCAAGAATGGGAGGGGGAGATGGAGGATCTCAAAAACCAACCTTTGAAAACCTTCTTATCTAATTCTCTATAAAACGCTTTTATATAATTTGTTTTTTTCCATGTTTCTGTTAGTCATACCAGTAAAGCTCAATCTGGATCTGTAATTATAACTGCATAAGGTTTCTCAGAAATGTTAGTTACATTATGCTTCCTTTAATATACAGGTCAAAATGTTAAAATTTGATGTAGTTATTTATACTGCACATGGCAAATTTTCAGTTCTGTAATCTAGCTTGAGTTTTGGATGCCATGTAACATCTTAATTGATCCAGCTTGCAATATATGCTGGTTGTGGTGAAACAAGGGCTTTGCTCCACTTGTTGATGGCTTAATTTTCTATATTGACTGTTTTTAACTCTCTGAGCAATGCAGGTTCGGAATGGAGTGTTACCACGTCTGCTTGAGGAAATATTATCAACAAGAATAATGATAAAAAAAGCAATGAAGAAGTTATCAACCTCACAACAGGTTCTGCAAAGGGTAATATACATCATGTTTGATTTGCTTGCATATTCTTTTTTTTTTTTTATTCATGTTTGACATGCTTTCATGTTCATTTACTTATTCATGTTTCTTAGGCATATTCATTTTTGATATGCCTGCACATTCATTTACTTGATCTTTACTCATGTTTGTCATATTGAATTGAAACCAAGGCTGTAATAATTCTCAAACCCTAGTCATAATCAGGATCAAACAATAGCCTAAATAGTGTTCAAGACCTAGTTCAATTGACTCAAAATTACAATAGAAATTCTAATTGATTTTTTGCAATGCATGTAGTCACAAGTCAAGTTGGCCCAATGAGTCAAGTCACACCAGCACCTGTAAACAACAGTTAGATAATTTTGGGGTGTTCAGTTGGAGCTTTGGGTAACCTCAGAACCAAACATGACCTCAGTGATTATAGTTCGTCTATCCTCAAATTCAATTTTATAACCAATTTTAATTAACAAAGAGCTGCTAATCACGCTTCTTCTAATGCATGGCACATGTTACATGTCTACTTTTATCAATTTGTGTCTAGTCAACATGCTTCTGTGGCTGGACTGAAATTTTTTGTGGCCATGTTCTGTTGCAGTATATGTAACTGTTTCATTTCAGGAACTCGATGCATCATGCACATTATTGCAATGCATTGACAATCCTTTTTTTTTTTATCAAAGCAAATATTCATACCTTGTTTTATATATTCAGCGGTAAGATGTCTTTCTTTCAGATATTTAATTCACGACAACTTGCTCTGAAGCTCATAGCAAATGTCACTTATGGCTATACAACTGCTGGCTTTAGTGGTCGAATGCCTTGTGCTGAACTTGCTGATAGCATTGTTCAGTGTGGTCATATTACACTTGAAACAACGATATCATTTGTGAACAATCATGATAAATAAAAAGCTAGGGTAGTTTATGGGGATACAGATAGGTCCTCTATTCATTCCTCCAAAATTATTTCCATAATTTTGTTGCTTAAAAGCCTTAAATTCTAATATGTAAATGATATCATTTGGTGCAGTATGTTTGTCCTTCTTAAAGGACGTTCTGTTGAAGAAGCTTTTAAAATTGGAAATGAAATTGCGTTAGCCATTACTGCAATGAATCTAGATCCTGTCACATTGAAAATGGAGAAGGTCTACTACCCCTGTTTTCTTCTCACCAAGAAGCGTTACGTTGGCTATAGCTTTGAGAGCCCAGATCAAAAAAATCCCAAGTTTGATGCCAAAGGTATCGAGACTGTCCGTAGAGATACATGCCCAGCTGTTGCAAAGACCTCGGAGAAGTCGTTAAGAATATTTTTTGAGCATAAAAATATATATGAAGTAAGACTTTTGCAATGCCCACTGTGAGCATTTGATTTTGCATTTGCATATGGTACTCTTTTTGAGCAAATATATCATGTCAATTTTGCAGGTGAAGTCTTATTTAGAGCGTCAATGGACAAGGATTTTAGCGGGAAGGGTGTCACTTCAGGACTTTGTCTTTGCAAAGGAGGTCAGACTGGGGACTTACAGTACCCGGGCTGCTTCTCTTCCTCCAGCAGCAATAGTTGCAACAAAGGTGATGAGGATTGATCTTAGAGCTGTGCCGCATTATGGCGAGCGAGTCCCCTATATCGTCATTCATGGAGAGCCTGGAGCTCGATTGATAGATATGGTCGTACATCCCTCGGAAGTTTTGGATATCAATTCTCCATACAGACTGAATGACTTATATTACATCACGAAACAGATAATTCCTGCACTGCAACGAGTGTTTGGACTTGTCAATGCTGACTTGAACCAGTGGTTCTCTGGAATGCCACGGCCAGTCAGACCAACACTGTCCAAGAGTTTTTCTTCTGCTTCTCATTCTGGATCTCGGGGTGGTTGTGAAGATAACGAAATTGGGCTGGAAACTTCGAAGAAAGCAATGGAAAAAAGGAGCAGGATAGATACCTACTACATCTCAAAGCATTGCACCATTTGCGGTGAATTAGTTCAAGCTTCGGCATATTTTTGCCATGACTGCTTAAAGAATAGTTCACTTATTGTTAATACTGTGGTTGGGAGAACTTCCAAATTAGAGAGGGAAATTTGACATCTGGCTGATGTAAGTATTCATTCATTTGGTGGCATATATCTCATTATTCGTTCTCTATTAAAATTTAGCAGAGATACCCTTTTGAAAAAGTTGGACCTTCTAAGGTTAATACAGGCTTGTAAACTACTGTAGCTTGTGTGGAGGCATACTAAGATGGCTCAACATCTACATCACATAGAACCTCACTATTATCTTTGCTCGACTCCGAAAAGACTCCATTTTATTTATGTGATTGACTCTCCTAGGCTGTGAATTTTGTGATTTGTAAATGAAACCATTTCTTGCTAGAGAACTGAAGGCTATATTTGAAGATCACTCAAAATGTGTTCAAGAATGGCAAAGGAAGGGCCTAGTAACTACTATTATCTTCAGTTGACACCAAAAATATGCCGTTTTATCTATATGATCAATTCACTGAATCTCCGCATTTTGTGAATATTCATAAATGAAACTATTTTTTGCTTGAGATCTATTGGCTATATCTCAAAATCACTCATCATCAGTATCTTCATAACAGAATAGCTTAATATTTACTGTTGTTAGCGTCATTAGGATGTTAACTCATGTTAGGTGTATCTTAATATAGATAGGTATCAATTTTGGTACATTGATTTTTGTAAAATAGTAACCTCTATATATTCTACATTTTGTTTTTTGCAACATTAACCTAGTTTGTTTTTCTACTATTGATATGTTACCAAATGAGTTGTTCTGATATATTCTTAGTATGTGAATAACTATTTTGTTTCCTTGCCACTGAAATGATGCCATTTTATGACTAATATGCTGAACTGAGCATTCTTCAAATGCATATTCATGAAATGAAATTATTTTGTGCTAGAGAACTAATGGCTGCATCTTAATGTATAATCATATATGTAATCATTGTGGTGGCGGTGACTGGATCGTGGAAAGCGGAGTGAAATGCACATCCCTTACATGTGCAGTATATTATGAGAGACGAAAAGTTCAGAAAGAACTTCTTCAGTCTATTTCCTCTTTCGCTACGGCGGCAGGGCTTTATCCTTGTTGCTTCCCCGAGTTGTTCTAATTGGTGTGTATATTATTATGTTCAAATATGTCCCATGCCTTTTATTGTTGTTGTATATCTTCGGTCTTTATTTTAGTTAATCATCAATTTAGAGATTTACTCTCTGTTTCAAGTAGGAATGCTACAAGTGATGTTTAAGTACAGGGAAAATTAGCTTTTGAGTTAGGTTGTGTGCTCTAGGTTTGTAATTAGCCTTGAAGTTGCAATTTTGCCAATTGAACCATTTACTTTTTTAGTATTTATCTCAATTTAGGCATTCTCAACCTCATAAACTAACAATAATTTGATAGGAAAAAAATAAAAAAATAAAAAAATAGGAGTAATGGCAATAAATTTGAAAGTACATGGTTAAATTGGCAACATTAGAAGTTAATTAAATATTAGTTAAAATACCAATGGTTTGTCCAAGTGGTAGAGGCTTAGGTCCTTGTATATGCAAAAAATCACCCGTTATATCTTGTCTTGGACTGGTTTGGTTTAGGTTTCTTAGAAAACCAATGAGTAAAAACCTTAAATAAATAAAATATTAGCTAAAATATATACTGTAAGTTTAAATGTTATTGTCTTTACTTATCTAGCTACCTAAAATTAACTTTTAAATGCATTGTTCTCTACCACTGTTATTTAAATGCACAATTTTAGTGGATGGAGATAGAAATGATTAAAATGGAAAATATAAGCTAAATGTTCATAAAATTTTTAATTCTAATTACTTTTCTAACTATTTTTTGGAAACGGTTAAGGTGGACAAGGGCGGAGATGCTAATCTTTTAGATTAATGATGAATGTCTTTAAAGTAGTATAATTTTGTGAAAAAGAGAAGGATACTCTAAAATTTCTATTGGTGTGTTATGTGCACGTGTATTTTTTTTTTTTTTGGCTCTTTATATGTATATATAGCTCTTAATATATTTTGGCATGTGGTTTTTATATTTTAAAGGGTCCCCAGTAGGCAAGTTAAATAGGTAGGTTGTGTTGGAACATGAGAAGGCAGTGAGCAGTGTGTGGCAGAAGAGTAGCAGGTTATGCTGCTATTCATGAATGGTATGGATACTGACACAAAGCTTGGATCATAACTGAATACCTACAATTCAATGCCAACTTGGAACTCCTCTTCATTATTATTGTTTTATTTCACACATGAAAATATCCCATAGAGAAAATTGTATCTTTTCTCTTTCTTAATTTTTTTCTCGAGACTGATCAACTGCTTCTTGTCTCCTCCACCGCATGCTTTATCAGTCACTCCTCTCTCTCTCTCTCTCGAATTTTCTTCCCTCTTTTTTTTTCAAAAAAAAAAAAAAACTCTCTGTCTTTGCTCCTCCCTCCTCACTTCTTTGAGCCCTCTTCTTCTCTAGGAAAAAGCTAGGATCTCTTCTTCCTCCCCTTTCTCAAAAAACTCTCTTTCTTTTTTTTTCCTCTCTGTTTTTTTCTTCTTTTCTGTTCTTTTTATCTTTTTGTCTTTTTTTTTAATTTTTTTTTCAACTCCGCGTGATACAGGAGATTTATTTTTTCAAATTTCAATTTTTTTTTAAATTCAAAATCCTTTCTTATCCACTTTTTTTATTTCTTTTTTTTCAATCTCAAAATATATTCTCACTCATTTTTTTTTTTAAATTTTAATTTTAAATTTCTTTTACATGAGAATTTGTAACATGACACTTTTATATTTATTTATTTATTCATTTTTTTATTTTAGCCCTTCCCATATCTTTTTATCCGATTCTTCTTTTTCTTCATTCTTTTTTTTTTTCCTTTTCTCTTTTTTATTCAAAGTCCATGTAAACACATAGAATCAATTCTGGTTCTTTCAAATACCCAATGTTGATGATGATTTTGGTTCATTGGCAAGAAAATGCCAGAGTCTCTCTATTTTTTCTCTTTTCTTCATTATCATTCCAGAACCCTAGATTGGCCTAATCTTCAGAGAATTGATCCTGTTTTTCTGGGATTCACAATTTCAGCAGCGATTCTGTTGGATTAGCAACATAGTGGATCGCTATTGACCTACTTTGTTTTTTTTGGTCTTTTCCCATGTAAATTGAATGTTTTGATTTTTCTTATTATTGATTTTTCTTATTATTGATTTTTCTTTTGAGTTTGCTTTTGGAAGCAGTGTTTTACGCAGACCATTTATATTGTTCAGTGCATGTAAGACTAAAGTTCTATGTTTTGCTTACTTGCAATGTCTAAGTTTATGATATATAGATTTTTTTTTCTTTCTGATGCAGTTTCCTTGCATAAGATAGAGAATTGAGAAATAGTTCTGAATAATGCCCTTCTCTTTTCTCTGTCTTCCATCACCGACACACTTGTCCCGCATATTTAGGTAAGGCTTTGATTATTTTGCTTAGCTTTGCCTTGATATATGATCACTTTTTTTGTCTATGGTGGATAGGATACAAGATAAGCTTGGTTAGAATTTCTCATAAAAGTTGAACCTTGTTCTTTTCCTTTATTTATTTCAGTATCTGATAACAATTTCATTAGCAACATAGAATTTTCTTGAAAGTGTATAAAAACTACAAAATCAGAAAAACAACATTTAGTAATGAGGTAGACATTAGTTAACTGTCAGTTGACCTATTTCATTATTTTCCAAAATGTCACTAATACCATAATCTATTGTCTTGATTTTCCTCCTTCCAGTGATGAATTATAAGTAAGTATTTTAAATGAGAAACAACTGATGTTATGAATTTGCATTGCAGTTCCTCCCATTTTTGTCAATTGAAATGTTTCAATTTTTCAGAAAACCTTATGTTGTTTTTTATACAAGTATGTAACATCCTAAAATCTTTACCCATGTGCAAAGACTTTCCTAGGCTAAGAATATTTCAAAGAGGTGAAGAATATTCAGGGAATATTTCATCTAATGTTGTTTAGTTTGGTTTGTTTGATCCTAAACTTACCATTATAATTTGAAATAAAATTTTTGTCATAATGTATTATGAGATATGAAACTATTTGAGGTTTGGAGAAGATTAGGTAAAGATGAAGCATTAGAAAAGAAAAAGAAACAAGCTTTTAGTTAACATTCAAGGTTGTTATATATATATATATATATATATATATATATATATATATATATATATATATATATATATATATATTGAGTTAATTATTTGAGGCACATGACCGAGCCGTTAAAGCATTTGACTTTTATGCAGGAGATTATGGGTTTTACTCTCTTTTATTTTATAATTGAGATGTAAATAAAGTGTGTGGTAGCTTGTCTATTATAAAAAAAAAGTTTTGATGTTTTTTTTGAGATATTTTTTTTAATAGTAGCAAAATTTTCAAAAAAATTATATGTAATTATTAAAATAATGAAAAAGGGAGTGTTCTACAAAGCGGAAGATTTCAAGCAGGTATATGCAAAAGAAAAAAACATATATATATATAGTTATTTATTTATTTATTTGAAGGGTGTTTTTGTCATGTAAAAATCCGTATAAACCAATGACTTTAGTTCTCGAATTTCACGGAGTCTAAACTAAAGTGTTTGGAGGCATAACAAATATTTATTGATTTTGAACTAATATTATGAACTCATACAAAGATGACCCAAGCTTAAACAAAAACTAGATTCATTTCTAATGTTAAATATAATATACATCTTATACAATTACTTGAAATGCAATAATAATAATAATAGTATCCTTTTTACTTTATTAATATGACTGGAATATATTTAAAATAATGATCACAAAAACATTTGACTTTGAGGCCAAAGAATATTAAAGGTTTGTTGAACTTGGTTGAGGTGGGATCAATTGCACTTTTGGTTTATGAGACATAATTGTTTATATAGACTTTGAATAAAAAATAATATAAAAAAAGGAAAAAAAATAAAATAAAAAGATATCGGAGGACCAAAATGAAAAAAATAAAAAAATGTCACGCTACGTATTATGGCGTGGGAAAAAATAATTAAAATTTAAATTTATAAAAAAAATCAAGAATATAGATAAGGAATTTTTGAGTTTAAACAAAAATAAATAATAAAAAAAAAAGAGAATGAGATAAGTTAGAATTTTGAAAAAATTTGAAATTAAAAAAAAAGATCTGGAAAAAATCTCCCGTATGGTTGGCAATTTAGTGGAACAAAATCTCCCGTATCACGGGAGTTAGCGATGAAGGATGAAACAAAAAGGAAGAGAGACTCAGTTACAGAAGGAGAGGAGGGATTCATTTTTCTTCTTCTCCATGGCGGCGGGACCCAAAAAAAAAAAGAAGAAAAAAAGAAGAAGCCCTTGCATTTTCTTTTCTTCTTGATGGTGGAGATGATGCATGAAGGAAGGCAAGAGGATAACCCGCGCTGGCAACCACATCCACGCCTTCGATGAAGAAGTTCCATTTTGAAGATGAGAGCAGAGAAGAACACCGTGGAGATGCTCGGCGATGATGTTGGTGATGATACTCAACACGAATCTCGAGACAAGAACATGCACGCTGCTTGTTTCCCCTCCCACTTTTTTTTTCTCTCTCTGAACGCTACCACGAGATGAGCTGGAGAAAGTCAAGGACAAGATGGAGGATAATGGCTTGGTGGTGATGATATATGGCTTATGCCGCCGTCATCACCCTGGCAAAACGCAAGAAGCCTCGTCGTTGGTTCTATCCTCCGACCCCTGAGGAGATCAACGGCGAGAAAACAATGCAAGACGATGTTCACAACCCTAGCACGAATCTCGAGGCATGCTTAAGAAGCTCGTGAAGTGCTCACATCTTCAAAGAGGTATATGCTCTTACAGAAATCCATCCAAATATACATGACCATATACATGTTCTAATTGCATCCATGAAAAAAATATTTAAATTTTATTTTAATGTGAATGTTTGTCATGGTGGGACCCAAACTTAGGATTGCTTTACAAACCATGCATTCCTTGATTAAATGAGCAATGAATTGTAGGCATGGTAGTATGCCTATGTATTACATGCTAGTATGTTTTCTCAATCAAAACCTCTATCTCATGTCTTAGCCTTTAGATTTCCTTCTAGTTAGTTTTGAACTTTTAACATGCTGAGTTCAAACATGCTTTGGCTAATATTTCAATGCAATCGTTCGATATTTGGATTTTTTTTTTGTTAGAAAAGGCTTAGTTGCAAAATTTGGTGAAAAATATATTTGTAGAAAAAATGGCCTTTTATGCAAAATCCATGGAGAAATAAAAAATGAAATATTTGAGGATATATGCACAATTATTAAAAAAAAGTGTGAAAATATGATAGCTCGAGGGCCTAATTGCAAAAGCCATGAAAAATATGAAAATGTGAAAGTTTGGGGTTTTATTTGCAAAATTTGATAAAATAAAAAAATGATGAAAAATAAGAGGGTTTAAATACATAAAAAGAAAAAAAGAAAAAAAGGATTTTAGCAAAGATAAGGGGCATTTTGGTAATTTTACGAGACCCCTAAAGTCTACTGTGATGTCCAATGCATGGCGAGTGTATATTCTTCTCGAGAGAGCCTCTCCATTGCCTCTTGACAATCACGGAGGCGAATGGGCTATTGAAGACACTTAAAGACCTTCTTGAAGCTAGTTGTGATATCCAATGCATGGCGATTGTATATCCTCCTTGAGAGAGCCTCTCCATTGCCTCTTGACAATCACACAAGCTGAAAGAGTGAATAAAGACTTTTGAAGAACTCTCTTGAAGCTCGCTCTAACATATGGTGATAGCTCTTTTTTGAGAGAACTTCCCCATTGCCTCTTGACAATCAAGGAGCGAATGGGCTATTCAACTCTTAAAAAAAAAAACCTCTTAAGGCTAGTTGTGATATCCAATGCATGACGAGTGTATATTCTCCTTGAGAGAGCCTCTCAATTGCCTCTTGACAATCGCACAAGCTGAAAGAGTGAATGAAGACTTTTGAAGAACTCTCTTGCAGCTCGCTCTAACACATGGCGATAGCTCTTTTTGAGAGAACTGATGTGGACATCAAGGCTAAGGATCCAATTCAAGTCCCAACGGGACCAGTGACGAGGGCTCGAGCTAGAAGATTTAAAGAAGATCTTAGCAACTTGGCATGGAGAATTCTACAACAGGAAGAGAGTGTGATCACTACTAATGGTGAACAAAAGCTGGTCCTAGTCATCCAAGCCGATTCCACTTAGACGCTTGATGAAGATTTGGTTGTCATTTGTTTTTGAGTTTAATATGTGAACTAAGAGTCTTTTGTAATTGCTTAATCTTGTTGGGCTTTGTGGGCCTTTGGGCTAAAGTTGCTTTTTAGTTGGTTGTTTACTTTTTTTTATCTTTAAGAGTAGTTTTGAACTTTTACTTCTTAGAAGTTCTCTAGGGTTTTGGGCTATATATATAGCCCCTTGTAGCACCCATAAAACACAACTTTGATCTATGAGTATTTGTGAGGTTTTCTTCTTGTTTTCTTGAAGGAACTTTTTAAGAACTTATCAAGGGTTTTCCTTGTGGCGTTCAAACCGACTTATCAATTGGATTTTCATCTCCTTTTGTGGAGTCATCCTTTTACCAAGGTTCGTGCTTCGCTCAGCATTGGGTCGAGGTTTTCCATCCCTTCTTCTCGATTCCTTGGCTTTTTTTCTTCTTGCCAAATTTGTTTCGGGTTTCGTCACAGTCGTTGGCGAGATTCGTATCAGTTGGTACCAGAGCTAAGTTCATCCTTTCGACCTATCTTCTATTGATTTATGTTCATTTCTCTTACAAAAAAAAAAAAAAAAATTGCATCAAGATCTAGGGTTTCATTGATTGAAGTTGCTCATATTTTGTTCTTGCTTTGAGAGAGGGATTTCTTTCTTTTATGAGTTCTCTTTTATTGATTCCGAAATTACAAAATAGTTTGTGAAGATTTGAGTTTGTGGAAATTGAAGAACTGAGTTTCTAAAAAAAAAAAAAAAAAGAAGAAGGAAAAAGAAAAAAGAAAAAGAGAGAGAGAGAGAGAGAGAGAGAGAGAGAGAGAGAGAGTAGAAAAAGGAAAGAAGAATTAAAAAAAAAAATTCTTGATTTGGTTCGATTTGATTTGCCATTCTTGAATTGCCAAAATTTCTTGATTAGGCTAGATTTGATTTGCCAATCTTGAGTTGCCATTCTTGAATTGCCAAAATCTCTTGATTTGGTTCGATTTGAATTGCCAATCTTTAGTTGCCATTCTTGAATTGCCAAAATCTCTTGATTTGGTTCGATTTAAATTGCCAATTTTTAGTTGCCATTCTTGAATTGCCAAAAATTTCTTGACTTGCCAAAAAAATCCAGTCATTTCTTGAATTCCCAAAATTTCTTGATTTGTTTCGGTTTGAATTGCCAATCTTGAATTGCCATTCTTGAATTGCCAAAAATCCAGCCCATTTCTTGAATTGCCAAAATTTCAGCCCATTTCCAAGAAAACAAATCTTCGATCCATTTTGGTTTGTTTCGGTTTGAACCCTTTGATAATGGTTTTTAATTAGTTTTGAAAGAACTCAAAGAAGAAAACGAGTGGAAAAAGGCAGCGAGGTGAGATCATTTGAAGGTAAAAGCAAATTGAATTGAGTAATACACGAGTGAATTTGAGTGAATTATTTCTTGGAGTGAACTACGTGAGTTTTGTGGTGAGGGTAATTTTTTTATCTAACATTGCTTTGCAGGTTTTTCCATCATGTCTCAAATTCCGGAGAGAAACACAAGCGAGGAGAGTACCTCTCCAACTATTCTGATTTGCAAGTGCAAGCTATAATTGGGGAAATGAGAACGATGATGAGGGTGGAACTTGAGCAAATACATGAGTGGTTGGATAGAGTTGAAGAGGGAGCACAACGAGGACAGCCACCGGTTGTTCCAAACCTCCCAAGGAGGAATAGGGTGCCCCAACGGGGAGTTGAAGGTGTGGGGGCGTTTGAAGTGGAAAATTTTGATGAAGACTTTGATAGGATGTCAACGGGCAGCCCAAGGAGATATGGTCGGGATAGAGATGCTCAAAATCGGTTAGACAACAACTTGGGTAGTATTAAGATGAGGATTCCGGCATTTCAAGGAAAGAGTGATCCCGAAGCATACCTTGAATGGGAGAAGAAGATGGAGTTGGTTTTCGACTTTCACAACTACTCCGAAATTAAGAAGGTAAAACTTGCCGCTATTGAGTTTAATGATTATGCTATTGTGTGGTGGGATCATGAAGAGGGTGATTAGTCGTCGTTTTGTGCCATCTCATTACTACCGGGATCTATACCTTAAGCTTCAAGGCCTTCTACAAGGTTACAAAAGTGTTGATGAATATTATAAAGAGATGGAGATGGCTATGATTCGGGCCAATGTGGAGGAGGATCGGGAGGCAACAATGGCAAGGTTTTTGAATGGGTTGAATAGGGAGATTGCAACACGGTTGAGCTACATCACTATGTGGAGTTTTAAGACTTGGTGCATATGGCAATGAAGGTTGAGAGGCAACTGAAGAAGGGCAGTACAAGTGCACGTCCAAGACCCACCCCACAAAATTCTAGTGCAACACCATGGAGGCCGAATTATCCAAGGAAAGATGAAAGTAACTCCAACCCCAAGGCCAAAACTGAGCAAAATTCAACCACTACTTCCACAGCTTCTCAAAGTAAGATACCCACAACTTTGTCTCGTTCTAGTGAAATTAAATGTTTCAAATGTCAAGGAAGAGGTCACATCGCTAACCAATGCCCGAACAAGCGGGTTATGGTGATTTGGGAGAATGGGGCAATAGATTCTGAAGACGAGGGTGATCTAGATGACATTCCACCATTGAAGGATGATCTTTTGGGAGATGAAGAGTTTGGGGCCGAGCATGGTGAGATGCTTGGATTAGTTGCTCGAAGAGCCTTGAACTTGCACACTAAGGTGGAGGAAGAAGAACAACGGGAGAACATCTTTTACACTCGTTGTTATGTGAAGGACAAGGTATGTAGTGTTATTATTGATGGTGGTAGTTGCACTAACGTTGCTAGTTCTTCCATGGTTGAGAAGCTAGGACTTCCAACACTCAAGTACCTTCGTCCATACAAGTTGCAATGGTTGAATGATAGTGGTGAAGTGCGGGTTACTAAGCAAGTTGTGGTGCCATTTCGGATTGGGAAATATGAGGATGACGTGTTGTGTGATGTGGTACCCATGCAAGCGGGACATCTCCTTTTAGGACGGCCTTGGCAATTTGATAGACGTGTGCAACATGATGGCTTCACCAACAAGCACTCCTTCACTTTCCAACAATGAACCATCACTCTAGCTCCAATGACACCGAAACAGGTTTATGATGATCAAGTGATGATGCAAAAACTAAGTGATCAAAAGAAAATGAGAGATCAAAAGAATTTGAGTGATCACAAGAGAGTGAGTGAAGAGATGAGTAGTAGTAAGAAACAAGAGAGTAAGGTTGAATCTAGTGAGAGAGAAAAGAGAGAGATGAATTCAGCAAAAGAGAGAAAATTAGAGGGAAAAAGAAATTTCCATGCAAAAACAAGTGAGGTTAAGCGAGCTTTTCTTGCAAAACAGCCGATGATTGTACTTATGTACAAGGAGTCCCTTTTAAACACTAACCAACCTGACCCTTCATTGCCTAGTGTTGTTGTTTCTATTTTGCAGGAGTTCGAGGATGTGTTTCCTGAGGAGGTACCACATGGCTTACCCCCTATCCGTGGAATAGAACACCAAATTGACTTTGTTCCCGGTGCTTCAATTCCAAACCAACCTGCCTATAGGAGCAATCTGGAGGAAACAAAGGAACTCCAAAGGCAAGTTGAAGAGTTGATGGAGAAAAGGGTACTTGAGAGAAAGCATGAGTCCTTGCGCAGTTCCGATGATTCTAGTTCCTAAGAAGGATGGAACATTGAGGATGTGTATTGATTGCCGAGCCATCAACAACATAATGGTAAAGTATCGACACCCCATCCCTCGTTT
This sequence comes from Dioscorea alata, assembly GCA_020875875.1. Taxonomy (NCBI): domain Eukaryota; kingdom Viridiplantae; phylum Streptophyta; class Magnoliopsida; order Dioscoreales; family Dioscoreaceae; genus Dioscorea; species Dioscorea alata. The sequence continues at coordinate 10,459,985 of CM037013.1, read as the reverse complement.
AGATGATATGTTAGATGAGTTGCATGAATCTTGCGTGTTCTCAAAAATTGATCTTAAGAGTGGGTATCATCAAATCCGAATGAAAGAAGGCGATGAATGGAAAACAGCATTTAAAACTAAACATGGTTTGTATGAATGGTTAGTCATGCCATTTGGCTTAACTAATGCACCTAGTACTTTCATGCGTTTAATGAATCATGTTTTACGAACTTTCATTGGAAAATTCGTTGTTGTTTATTTTGATGATATTCTGATTTATAGTAAGAATTTGCATGATCATGCTTCGCATTTGCAATTGGTTTTGGGTGTCCTTAGGAAAGAGAAATTGTATGCTAACCTCAAGAAATGTACCTTTTGCACCAATAAACTTGTTTTCCTAGGATTTTTTGTGAGTGCTACAGGTATTGAGGTTGATGAAGAAAAGATCAAAGCCATCCAAGAGTGGCCGACCCCATCAAGTGTGAGTCACGTTCGTAGCTTTCATGGACTTGCTAGCTTCTATAGGAGATTCGTGAAAGATTTTAGTACCATTGCGGCACCCCTTACTGAAGTTATCAAGAAGAACGTTGCATTCAAATGGGGGGCAGCATAAGAGGAAGCATTTCAACTTATGACACACAAACTAACTCATGCTCCCTTACTTGCTTTACCTAACTTTGCTAATACTTTTGAAATAGAATGTGATGCCTCTGGTGTAGGTATTGGCGCTGTACTCATGCAAGATGGAAGACCACTTGCGTACTTCAGCGAGAAGCTAGGCGGGGCTGCACTTAACTACCCCACTTATGATAAGGAGTTGTACGCTTTGGTTCGAGCATTGGAGACTTGGCAGCATTACTTGTGGCCGAAGGAATTTGTGATTCAAACGGATCATGAATCCTTGAAGCATTTGAAAGGGCAACATAAGCTAAACAAGCGACATGCTCGATGGGTTGAGTTCATTGAGACCTTTCCGTATGTCATTCGATATAAACAAGGTAAGGAGAATGTGGTTGCTGATGCGCTGTCACGCAGGTATGCCTTAATATCCACTCTTGATGTTAAATTCATTGGTTTTGAGCACATTAAAGATCTTTATCATGTGGACCATGACTTTGGGGAGGTTTATGGGGCTTGTGAAAAATCCGCTGAAGGGAAGTTTTATAGGCATGAGGGTTTTCTGTTTAGGGAACATAGGTTGTGTGTGCCTAATTGCTCCATGAGAGATTTGTTAGTTCGAGAGTCCCATGGGGGAGAATTAATGGGGCATTTTGGGGTAGCTAAGACTTTAGCCATGTTACAAGAGCACTTCTATTGGCCATGCATGAAACGAGATGTTGAGCGAATTTGTGGTCGGTGTATCACTTGTAGACAAGCTAAGTCTCGGGTTCAACCAAATGGCCTTTACACACCACTACCTATTCCTAGTTCCCCTTGGATTGATATTTCGATGGATTTTGTGTTAGGATTACCTAGGAGTAAGCGTGGAAGGGATTCAATCTTTGTAGTTGTGGATCGATTTTCTAAAATGGCCCATTTTATACCATGTCATAAAACTGATGATGCTTCCAATATCGCCGATTTGTTCTTTAGAGAGATTGTACGTCTACATGGCATGCCAAGGACAATCGTCTCAGATCGGGATGCTAAGTTCTTGAGTTATTTTTGGAAGACATTATGGGGTAAATTATGGACTAAACTTTTGTTTTCCACTACTTGTCACCCTCAAACCGATGGTCAAACTGAAGTAGTTAACCAAACTTTATCCACTTTGTTGTGGGCTGTCATTAGTAAGAACATCAAGACTTGGGAGGACTGTTTACCACATGTTGAGTTTGCATATAATCATTCTAGGCATTCTGCTACTCAGTTTTCACCATTTGAAATTGTTTATGGTTTAATCCTTTAACTCCTTTGGATTTATCACCATTAACTTTTTCTGAGAATGTGAACTTCGATGGGCACAAGAAGGCCGAATTTGTGAAGCAAATCCATGAGAAGGTCCGGCTCAACATAAAAAGGAGGACTGGGCAATATATCAAGCAAGCCAATAAGGGACGTCACAAGCAAGTTTTTGAGATCGGTGATTGGGTGTGGTTACACATGAGGAAGGAACGATTCCCCACCAACCGATGTTCCAAGTTACTACCACTGGGAGATGGTCCTTTTCAAGTGCTTGAGCGGATCAACGACAATGCCTACCGCCTTGATTTACCGGGTGAGTACAATGTTAGTGCTACTTTCAATGTGACTGACTTAAGTCCTTTTGATGTAGGTGATGATTTGAGAACAAATCCTTCTCAAGAGGGGGGGGGGGGGGGGGGGAATGATGTGGACATAAAGGCTAAGGATCCAATTCAAGTCCCAACGGGACCAGTGACGAGGGCTCGAGCTAGAAGATTTAAAGAAGATCTTAGTAACTTGGCATGGAGAATTCTACAACAGGAAGAGAGTGTGATCACTACTAATGGTGAACAAAAGCTGGTCCTAGTCATCCAAGCCGATTCCACTTAGACGCTTGATGAAGATTTGGTTGTCATTTGTTTTTGAGTTTAATATGTGAACTAAGAGTCTTTTGTAATTGCTTAATCTTGTTGGGCTTTGTGGGCCTTTGGGCTAAAGTTGCTCTTTAGTTGGTTGTTTACTTTTTTTATCTTTAAGGGTAGTTTTGAACTTTTACTTCTTAGAAGTTCTCTAGGATTTTGGGCTATATATATGGCCCCTTGTAGCAGCCATAAAACACAACTTTGATCTATGAGTATTTGTGAGGTTTTCTTCTTGTTTTCTTGAAGGAACTTTTTAAGAACTTATCAAGGGTTTTCCTTGTGGCGTTCAAACCGACTTATCAATTGGATTTTCATCTCCTTTTGTGGCGTCATCCTTTTACCAAGGTTCGTGCTTCGCTAAGCATTGGATCGAGGTTTTCCATCCCTTCTTCTCGAATCCTTGGCTTTTCTTCTTCTGTCCAAATTTGTTTCGGGTTTCGTCACAGTCGTTGGCGAGGTTCGTATCAAGAACCTCCCCATTGCCTCTTGACAATCACGGGAGCAAATGTGCTATTAAAGACTCTTAAAGATCCTCTTGAAGCTAGTTTTGATGTCCAATGCATGGCGAGTGTATATTATCCTCGAGAGAGCCTCTCCATTGCTTCTTGACAATCACACAAGTTAAAAGAGTTGATGAAGATTTTTGAAGAACTCTCTTGAAGCTCGCTTTAACACATGGCGATAGCTCTCTTTGAGAGAACCTCCCCATTACCTCTTGACACTCATAGAGAGGTTATTGAGGATTCTTCCTTGAAGATGTTGATCTAAAATGTGGCATAGTGCAAAACATGCCACACTTGGGAGTTTTTTTTTTAAAAAGAATGATTTTTATCAAATTAAAGAAATCATTTCTCCAAGTAGAGACAAAAAAAAGCACAAGTCAAAGTTATAAGGGTTCCATAAGCGTGAAATGCAGAAATCCTCCACAGACCTCAAATACCGAAGTCCTCAAATGCCAAAATTAAAAGAGATCAAGTTCAATATTACAACTTGAAGTCCAATCCAAGACTAAACAAGTTAAAGTCATCACACGAAAGGTCACTCCTTGATGATGTGCAAAAAAAAAAAAAAAACGATCAAATCAATGATGAATGAACTCGACAGTCTCAAGACATCAAAAGTCAAGACTCAAAGAGTTTCACAAGTCAAGACATAAAAAAATCAAATCAATCGACAAATGAACTTAGTAGTCTCAAGACGTTAGAAGTCAAGACTCAAAAATTTTCGCAAGTCAAGACAAAAAAAAAATTAAATTGTTCGACTAATGAACTCCACAGTCTGAAGACACCTTGAGTCAAGACTAAAAAATTTTCACAAGTCAAGATAAGGAAAAAAAAAAGAAAAGGGAAATCAAATAAATTGACAAATGAACTCAATAGTCTGAAGACATCAGAAGTCAAGACACAAAGAGTTTCACAAGTCAAGACATAAAAAAAATCAAATGAATCGACAATTGAGCTCAAGAGTCCCAAGACATCAGAAGTCAAAGACTCAAAGAGTTTCACAAATTAAGACCTGAAAAAAGCTTCACAAGCTTCACAAGTTTGTGATTTATCAACATAGAGATTCACAACTTGAAATAAAAAGGCAAATCCAAGATTAAAAAATGCAAAAATCAAATTGTCCAAGTTCCAAGTTTTAAGCAAACCAACAAATGAGCTCAATCACATCAAGGCTAAAGTGTTGAAGAGTTCACAAGTTGTCAAAAAAGTTTCACAAGCATGATAGCCGAAACTTATAAAAGTCAAATCAAATTCGTAATCCAAATCAAATAAAAAAAAATACAAATTCAAAATGCCCAAGTTCTAAGTTTCAAATGAGCTCAACAACCTTAAAGCTAAAGTGTTGAAGAGTTCACAAGTTGTAAAAAGCTTCACAAGCCTGAAAGCCGAAGCATATGAAAATTCAAATCAAGTTCCAAATTAGATAAAAAAAATGCAAATTTAAATGTCCAAGAAGCAAGTTCAAAAGTTCAGGACTCAAGTTTCCAATGAATCAACAAATAAGCTCAACAACCTCAAGATTAAAGCGTTGAGGAGTTCACAAGTTGTCAAAAAAAGTTTCACAAGCATGATAGCCGAAACTTATAAAAGTGAAATGAAGTTCGTAATCTAAATCAAATAAAAAATGCAAATGTTCAAGACTCAAGTCTCAAGAAAATCAACAAATGAGCTCAACAACCTCAAAGCTAAAGCGTTGAAGAGTTCACAAGTTACAAAAAAGTTTCACAAGCCCGAAAGCCGAATCTTATGAAAAGACAAATCAAGTTCCGAATCAAATTCAAGATGCAAATTTAAATATACAAGATACTAGTTCAGAAGTTTCTAAATCATGTTCGAGATGCATAGTTTGACGAAGACCAAAAGTCAACAAGAGTCAAAGCGTGCTTTTCGGCGAAATAGTCGGAAGGAGATAAAAAGCTACAATCACTGTTGCGGCAAGATGAATAAATTCCAAACTTCTTGTAATTTCATTGAAGTCCATGAATTCATGTTTTTGTCGAAATGAATGAAATTTATTTGACATATCTTGTTCACACTTATTTTCTTAATCGGAGGTTCCTGCGACAATGTCTAGGGTAATTAACATTAGGGGCTTGCCCCTAATGGAAGTCATGAACCCACAATCCCTCGAAGTCATAAAAATATTTAAATTTGATTTGTGATCCATAATTTTTACCCGGTCGATATCCCATTTAAAGGTCGGGTGGAAGGAAAGGAGCCCACAATAATAAATAACTCAAAAGCACTAGTTGACAAACTTTGCAATCTCCATTTTTACGGTGACAGGGACCTGATAATAATAATAATAATAATAATAATAATAATAATAATAATAATAATAATAATAATAATAAAGTATCTAATGACAACAAAGGAATCAGGAATCTAATAATTTATGGTGTTTGGTTGGGATTTTAAAAAATATAAAATATGTACTTTCTAAATCTTAACTAACATTTTTTGTATTAATAGTTAATTAAATCTCGCAAAACAAAATTGTGGCATAGTCTAATTAACTTTATATTGCACCAATTTTTTCAATAATAATAATAATAATTTTAAATATTAACTAACAATTATAAAAGTATTTATCTCATTTTATTCCAAACAAATTGTTGCTTGGTTTTAGTCACTATTATTCTAATAATTACCCAAAAATACAAATTAAATTAAATTAAAAAATCCACAAAAAATTGCAAAAAAAAAAACTCATAACTCAATAAGAACTATTATTATTATTATTATTATTATTATTATTATTATTATTATTATTATTATTATTATTATTATTCGGTTAATGAACAAATAGTCCTCTGAAATTAAAGTATTCACAAAAAAACCCCATGATTTCTAGTATTTTCAAAGGTCTTTCCTTTTCTTATTGAGTTAGAAAAAGCTATTAAAAAAAGAGAAATTGTCTGGTAAATTTAAATGTCAAAAGTCGGATGTTTTAAAACTTTTAGGGAGTTATAATTAATTTTCCCATTATTATTATTATTATTATTATTAAATTAAGACTTGTTTTGAGTGTAGAAAAGAAAACAATGAAACAGTTCTAAGCAAATCTCTCAAATGGTACTGAAAAGGAAAAGCTTTTCCCCACATTCTAGATCAGGCAATGGAGAAATGACAGCAAGAGAATCATGTCTTGTTGTTGTGCTTGAGCTTGATCTTGAGGTTGAGACTTTCCCTCCTAACTCTCTCTTTCAATCTCCTGCTTCAATAATGGCATCTTTCCTCTGGTCTAGTTCAAGGGCCCCTCTCCGTGTCCTCTTCTTCCTGGTAAAAATCCCAACTTTTTTCTTTCTTTCTTTCTTTCTTTTTCAATCTCCTACTTCAATCATGTCTTTCTTTCTTTCTTTTCTATTTAGTCTAATTCATGTTTCCTCATTCTGAAACATCATGTATATATATATATATAAAGCGAGCAACTTGGCATTCATTTATGCTTCTACATTGTTCTTTCTGCATGTAGAACCCTGAGAACAAAAAGCAAGTACTTAATTGTTCTTGACTTTGAATATATATCTTTTTTTTTAAAAAAAATGGGGATTTTTGAGTCATTGTTTCTTGTTTGTTTTCACAAGGTGAGTTGTTATTTGGTCCTTAGTTATGTGTGGAAGTGTGCCTTTGTTGTCTTGTTTGCTTTTTATCTGGTTTTTATATATTTATTTATTCATTTATTTTTTTGGGAGTAAACTATGTGCAGAAACCTCTTTTGTTTGGTGGTTTGGTTTTTATTTTCTCTCTTCTCATGTCTTGGTAACATAAAGTCACAATGCCAATTTGGCTGCACTAGCATTGTGATAAAGATTGCAGCTTTTATACAACTGCTGTTCTGAGGAGAAGGAGGAGGAGAAGAGGGGTGGCACTAGATCTAGTTTCACCAACGAAGATTGGAGAATTATGTGATCATTCATTGATTCATCAATTTTCTTTTCTATTTGTGTGTTTCAATGTTGATTATGAGTGGTCTTTTTTTTTTCTTTTCGGTGTGTGTGATCTTTTTCTTTGTTGTTTCAGATTCAATGTGTAGTTTTTCTGGACCTAGATGTCGAGGTCACTTGCGGTTATAGCAGGAGTTGCTGCAGGTGGTCTTGCATTGGTGATCATTGGCCTCTTTTTTCTTTGGTTTTACATATTCAAATCTAGAGCTCTATCCAGCAAGACTTCGGAGACAGGTTCTTCAGACCCATCCACACTAGGTAAAGTGAAAATCTTTCTGGTTGTGGTATGATGTTGATGTTTTATTAGAATTGCTGACTGGTTTTTGGTTCTGAATTGAGTAGTCGAATGAACAGGGGAGGACAGATGTCCTCCACTGGTTGTGGTCCTAGCGGCGATCAACAAAGTTTAAGGCGGTTTACACTCCAAGAATTAGAACTAGCTGCTAAGAATTTCAATGAGAGCAACTATGTTGGCAAGGGGACCTTTTGTCTGGTCTACAAAGGTTTGCTTCTTGATTGTACTCTTGTGGCCATTAAAAGGCGTCTTGGTTATCCAATGCAGAAGTTCATCGAAGAGGTGAAAACTAAGGCTTTCCCTTTTGATTTTGTGTTGTTTTCACGCACACTAAGCTTTGAATTTTATGTTTGATATCATTCACTATCATCAACATTTCCCAAAAGCAGTATCATTCCTGAATTTACTACTGAGGACCTGTTTTCATGATCTTGCTTTTATGCTGAATGTCTTTTAGTGTTATCAATGATGATAGTTCTCCCATACTGGGCTAAACATCTAATAGAACTATTTATATGTGGTTATCGCTACTTCTTTCACTTGATCTTGGTCCACTCCTTAAAAGCATTTACATTTAGCAAACTTCTATATTGCTTCATAAATGACTTTTATATGGGTAGAGCAGGTTCAGTCCTTATCCAAGATTTGGCATCGCAATCTGGTTACACTTATCGGTTATTGCCAAGAAGGTGGTTGTCAAGTTCTGGTTTATGAGTACATGCCAAATGGAAGCATTTCTAGTCATCTATATGGTGAAGTCTTCTGCCTAAAAAACTCGAAGACTCTTCTTTCAGGATTCACATAAATGTGACTTCTTGTTATGTAACAGATACTCGACGGGATCCAAAGTAAGGTTGGAATTCAAACAAAGGCTTTCCATTGCTATAGGAGCTGCAAAAGGTAACCAAACTATTACCGTTATGTGACCTTAGAAAGCAAGTTGTTTAAAGTATTTGAATTGCAGGTTTGTCACATTTACATAGTTTGGTGCCTCCTGTCATTCACAAGGGCTTCAAAACAAGTAACGTCTTGGTTGACGAGAACTTTGTTGCAAAGGTAGCAGACACTGGGATGGTCAAATTGCTCCAAAAGATTGAAGATGGTGATCCGTCTCAAACATCTGAAAGCAATGTTTTCAGCCATCTTGAGTATGTCCTTGTTCTTGATTTCAGATATTTAGAGAATGTTTACTGTGCCAAATGTATTATTGCTCTGAGCCCTCCGTTACTGGTTTTTATGTTTTCCGATTCATTTTGTTTGCACTCTGAGTTGTACAAAAAGTGCTAGTTGACTAGGATCCCCAATTTGGAGGAATTGCGTGAAGCCGGTGACGTATACAGCTTTGGCATATTCCTTTTGGAGCTTGTCACTGGTTGGGAAGTTGCGCGGCTTATTTCTCATGAATCTGCCGGAAGTTTGGCAAAGTGGGTAATGTTGCAAGACAATCATATGTTTTGTTATCAGAATGCCAACAATATTTGAATCAAAAACCTAATTCGATGTTTGTTTTGGGAATATCTCTTATTTTCCAATGAAACCTTAATCCTATGTTTTCTTTTTGGAATGCTTACTATATTTGAATCAATACCCTAATTATTTGTTTTATCTCCGCAATGACTACAGTATTTGAATCAAAACAAAAATCCTATATTTTCTTTCGGGAATGTCTCCCATTTTTCAATCAAAACCAAACTCCAATCTTTTATTTTCGTAATGCCCTTTATATTTCAATCTAGACAGGAATCTTAAGTTTCCTTTTCTAATGTTCCCTATTTATCAGTTTTGAATCAAAACCTTAAATAATGTTTTCTTTCTGAAATATCTACTATTTTTCAATAAAAAACCTAATACTTTCTTTCCGTATCAGAATGTCTGCTATTTTTGAATCAATACCCTAATGCTATTTGTTTTCTTTTGGTAATGTGTCCTATCTTTCAATTATTAATGAAAAACCTAATCCTTTGTTTTCTTGAGGTAATGTGTCCTATCTTTCAATTATGAATGTAAAATCAACTCCTTTGTTTTCTTGAAGTAATGTGTCATTTTTTTTTAATGTAAACCATAATTATATGTTTTCTCATTTCAGAAATATAATATTTAGGTTTTGATTCAAACCCCTAATTTTTAATGGAGACATTTGTATGAGAAAACATAATATCAATGTTTTGAATCAAAACCATAACCCTATGTTTTCTTGAAGTAATGTCTCATTTTCTACAATCAAAACATCGATCGTATGTTTTCTTATCAGAATGCCTACAATACTTGAATCAAAACCTAATTAGATGTTTTCTTTACTAAATGTGTCCTATTTTTCAATGAAAACTTTAATCCTAACTTTTCTTTTTGGAATGCTTACTATATTTGAATCAAACTATATATTTTCAGTTTTGAATCAAAACCATAATTCTTTGTTTTTTCTTTCCGCAATGATTACAATATTTAAAGCAAAAAAATAATCATATATTTTCTTTCCGGAATAACTCTTATTTTTCAATCAAAACCCTACTATAATCTTTTCTTTTCGTAATGCCCTTTATCTTTCAATCGAGACCAGAATCCTACGTTTCTTTTTTTTAATGTTCTCTATTTATAAGTTTTGAATCAAAACCCTAAACAATGTTTTCTTTCTGAAATGTCTACTATTTTTCAATAAAAAATCTAATCCTTTATTTCCGAATCATAATGTCTGCTATTTTTGAATCAAGACCCTAATGCTATTTGTTTTCTTTTGGTAATGTGTCCTATCTTTCAATTATGAATGAAAAATCAAGTCCTTTGTTTTCTTGAAGTAATGTGTCATTTTTTTAATGTAAATCATAATCCTATGTTTTCTTATTTCGGGAAGATAATATTTGGGTTTTGATTCAAACCCCTAATGTTTAATGGAGACATTTGTATGAGAAAAGATAATATCATTGTTTTGACTAAAAAAATAACCCTATGTTTGCTTGAAGTAATGTCACATTTTCTACAATCAAAACATTGATACGTTTTCTTATCGGAATGCCTACAATACTTGAATCAAAAATCTAATTCGATGTTTTCTTTTCGAAATGTGTCTTATTTTTCAAGTAAAACTTTAATCCTATGTTTTCTTTTTGAAATACTTACTATATTTGAATCAAACAATATATTTTCAGTTTGAATCAAAAAACTAATTCTTTGTTTCTTTCCGCAATGACTACAATATTTGAATCAAAACACTAATTCTATATTTTCTTTCCGGAATGTTTCCCATTTTTCAATCAAAACTCTACTCCAATCCTTTCTTTTCGTAATGCCCATTATCTTTCAATCGAGACTGGAATCCTACGTTTCCTTTTGTTAATGTTCCCTATTTATCAGTTTTGAATCAAAACCGTAAACAATGTTTTTTTTTCTAGAAATGTCTACTATTTTTTAATAAAAAACCTAATCCTTTATTTCTGAATCATAATGTCTGCTATTTTTGAATCAAGACCATAATACTGTTTGTTTTCTTTTTGTAATGTGTCCTATCTTTCAATTATAAATGAAAAATCTAATCCTTTGTTTTCTTGAAGTAATGCATCATTTTTTTAATGCAAACCATAATCCTATGTTTTCACATTTCGGAAAGATAATATTTGGGTTTTGATTCAAACCCCTAATTTTTAATGGAGACATTTGTATGAAAAAGCATAATATCAATGTTTTGAATCAAAACCATAACCCTATGTTTTCTTGAAGTAATGCCTCATTTTCTACAATCAAAACATCGATCGTATGTTTTCTTATGAGAATGCCTACAATATTGAATCAAAAACCAAATTCGATGTTTTCTTTTCGGAATGTGTCCTATTTTTCAGTGAAAACTTTAATCCTATATTTTCTTTTTGTAATGCTTACTATATTTGAAACAAGCCATATATTTTCCATTTTGAATCAAACCCTAATTCTTTTCGTAATGCCCTTTATATTTCAATCAAACACCGGGATCCTATGTTTCATATTCTTAATGTTCCATATTTATCAGTTTTGAATCAAAACCCTAAACAATGTTTTCTTTCTGCAATGTCAACTATTTTTCAATAAAAACATAATCTTTTTTTTCTGTATCAGAACTTCTGCTATTTTTGAATCAAGACCCTAATTCTTTTTGTTTTCTTTTCGTAATGTGTCCTATCCATCAATTATGAATGAAAAACCTAATCCATTGTTTTCTTGAGGTAATGTGTCACTTTTTTAATGTAAACCAGAACCCTATGTTTTCTCATTTCGGAAAGATAATATTTGGGTTTTGATTCAAACCCTAATTTTTAATAGAGACATTTGTATGAGAAAACATAATATCAATGTTTTGAAAAAAAAACAATAACCCTATGTTTTCTTAAAGTAATGTCTCATTTTCTACAGTCAAAACATCGATTGTATGTTTTCTTATCAGAATGCCTACAATACTTGAATCAAAAACCTAATTTAATGTTTTCTTTTCGGAATGTCTTATTTTTCAATAAAAACTTTAATCCTATATTTTCTTTTCGGAATGCTTATTATATTTGAATCAAACCTTATATTTTCAGTTTTGAATCAAAACCCTATTTCTTTGTTTTCTTTCCGCAATGACTACAATATTTGAATCAAAACACTAATCATATATTTTCTTTCTGAAATGTCTCCCATTTTTCAATCAAAACCCTACTCCGATCTTCTGTTTTCGTAATGCCCTTTATATTTCAATCGAGACTGGAATCCTACATTTCTTTTTCTTAATGATCCCTATTTATCAGTTTTGAATCAAAACCCTAAACAATGTTTTCTTTGTAGAATGTCTACTATTTTTCAATAAAAAACCTAATCCTTTCTTTCCGTATCAGAATATCTGCTATTTTTTAATCAAGACCCTAATACTGTTAGTTTTCTTTTCGTAATGTGTCTTATCCTTCAATTATGAATGAAAACCTAATCGTTTTTTTTCCTGAAGTAATATGACCTATCTTTCAATTATGAATGAAAAGTAAAATCCTTTGTTTTCTTGAAGTAATGTGTCATTTTTTTAATGTAACCCATAAACCTATGTTTTCTCATTTCGGAAAGATAATATTCGCGTTTTGATTCAAACCCCTAACTTTTAATGGAGACATTTGCATGAGAAAACATAATATCAATGTTTTGAATGAAAACAATAACCCTATGTTTTCTTGATGTAATGTCTCATTTTCTACAATCAAAACATCGATCGTATGTTTTCTTATCAGAATGCCTACAATACTTGAATAAAAAACCTAATTCAATGTTTTCTTTTCGGAATGTGTCTTATTTTTCAATGAAACCCATAATCCTATGTTTTCTTTTCCAAATGCTTACTATATTTAAATCAAACCATATATTTTCAATTTTGAATCAAAACCATAATTCTTTGTTTTCTTTTCGGCAATAACTATAATATTTGAATCAAAACACTAATCATATATTTTCTTTCCATAATGTTTCCCATTTTTCAATAAAAACCCTACTCCATTCCTTTCTTTTCGTAATGCCCTTTATATTTCTATCAAGAGAATCCTACGTTTTTTTTTCTTAATGTTCCCCATATATCAGTTTTGAATCAAAACACTAAACAATGTTTTCTTTCTTTAATGTCTACTATTTTTCAATAAGAAACCTAATCCTGTCTTTCCGTATCAGAATGTCTGTTATTTTTTAATCAAGACTCTAATACTGTTTGTTTTCTTTTCATAATGTGTTCTATCTTTTAATTAAGAATGAAAAACCTAATCCTTTGTTTTTTTGAAGTAATGTGTCCTATCTTTAAATTATGAATTAAAAATCAAATCCTTTGTTTTCTTAAAGTAATAAATCATTTTTTTAATGTAAACCATAATCCTATGTTTTCTCATTTCGGAAAGATAATATTTGGGTTTTAATTCAAACCCCTAGTTTTTAATGCAGACATTTGTATGAGAAAACATAATATTAATATTTTGAATCAAAACCATAACCCTATGTTTTCTTGAAGTAATGTCTCATTTTCTACAATCAAAACATCAATCGTATGTTTTCTTATCAGAATGCCTACAATACTTGAATCAAAAACATAATTCGATGTTTTCTTTTAATAATGTGTCCTATTTTTCAATGAAAACTTTAATCTTATGTTTTCTTTTCACAATGCTTACTATATTTGTATCAAATCATATATTTTCAGTTTTAAGTCAAAACCGTTATTCTTTGTTTTCTTTCCGCAATGATTACAATATTTGAATTAAAACACTAATCATTTATTTCCTTTCTGTAATGTCTCCCATTTTTCAATCAAATCCCTACTCTAATCTTCTTTTCGTAATGCCCTTTATATTTCAATCAAGACCGGAATCCTACGTTTATTTTTCTTAATGTTCCCCATTTATCAGTTTTGAATAAAAAACCTAACCAATGTTTTCTTTCTGAAATGTTTACTACTTTTCAATAAAAAAAACCTAATCCTCTCTTTCCGCATTAGAATAGCTGGTAATTTTGAATTAAGATCCTAATACTGTTTGATTTCTTTTCGTAATGTGTCCTATCTTTCAATTATGAATGAAAAATCTAATTCTTTGTTTTCTTGATGTAATGTGTCCTACTTTCATTTATGGATGAGTGACACACCCCTTGCGTGTGTGTACCGCAAGTGCACGGGTTGTCGAAGTAATAATTACCCTGGTGAGTAGGGTAGTCGAATCCACAGGGAACGGAAGTACTAGTAATGACTGATTCTCAGTTATCTAGTCGAATCAATAATAAGAAGCAATGGATGTAATGTGTAAAATAAGAAAATCGCAAGACAGAAAGCAAGTAAAAGGGAAAGGTAAAGGAGATCTCTATCAATGAAGATGAGATACCCGGGCAATGCTCCCCCTAGGCTCTATCATGAAGTGCAAGACTAACTAAATGCTTCTCAACCAAGTTCTATGAGTCAAGGTAATCCAAGAACAATCGATCCCTGCTTCCAGGCCACCGATACTAGTCCCCTACAAGGTCCCGGCGGAGAAATCACTCAATCTCAACACCTCACACCCTATATGACCGCAATGAGTTTTGGGGATACCTAAGAGTGAAACCGATTCCTAAAATTAGATCTAACCCTACTTCTAGGCGAAAGATCCCTAACCCCTTACAAAGGTCCCGGCGGAGAAATCTATCAATCTCACACCTCACACCCCATATGGTTGCATAAAACTTAGGGAATACGGAGATAGGAAACACTCAATCGGAAGGGAAAGGGGACACTCCTCTATCTCAAGACTCACCCTCTCAACCCTCTTTAACCTTGTATGTTCTAATCCCTAATGGAGATCTCTCTCTCACCAAGGAAACAAATCAAGCATACCAAACAACCATACGAATCAATAAGGCATGCAAGAAATTATTAAACAAGATTAAAACTCAAATAAACTTGGAATTAAAAGAAAGCATAAAGAAAGTAAATACATTAATCGAAACCTAGGGTTCACATGCCCAAGTATCTACTAGGGTTTAGCCCTCCATGGGACTTATTACAAAGCAAAAGATAATGAAGAAAAAAGCAATGTAATCCATGAAAATAAACCCCCTCGAATTCGTGATGATGGCCTTGATGAATCGTTCAACGTCTCGAAGGAACCTTCTCCGAAGCTAGGTTGCCAATGGCTCCCCGATGCTATATCGTCGAAAGATCTATCGAAGTTGGTGAAGAACGACCCCCAATATCACCAAAGACCTCGTCCTTGAAACCCTAGCCGCTTTTGCCTTCAAACGTGCGCAAAAAGTCCTTTTAAAATCGGCAAATCGGGGTATTTATAAACCTGAAAACGTGCCAGCCGCGTGTCTTCACGCGACCGCGTGAGATCCCACGCGATCGCGTGGGCTGCAGAATTCCCACGCGGTCGCGTGAACAGTAATTCTGCTACAGTACTTCTACAGTGAAATGAACATTGTTTTTGCTACAGTACTCTCCATAACCATGATCCAAACTCTCTCATCTTGAGGCCACATGGTCGGGCACACGTCCATGTGGTGAGTTATAAGACTTCTCCTTCTTCGAATCATCATTTGAGAGCTTTAACTATTTTCACACAAGTTGGGACATGAAGGTGTGACTGCCTTTGTACCCTTCCATCACACAAATCATCTTGAATTCTTCAGGAAGTTGGCACACACCCTCATGTGCATGATCCCCTCTTGCGCCTTGACACTTGTGTTGTACAAAAGCTCCCAACAATACGTCTTTATAACCCATCTTTGCTTCCTTTTCCTCCTTTAACACTTCCACAACCTGATTGCATAAAAGAACACCAAAATACACTTTATGAGACATAATCAATGGTAAAATGATGCTCAATGTATGTAAAACAAGTCGGTAAAACATGTATATTCAAGCACTTATCAATGAGAAATAATATCTTTTGCTTTCATGAAGTAATGCATCATATTTTTAATGTAAACCATAATGCTATGTTTTCTCATTTCGGAAAGATAATATTTGGGTTTTGATTCAAACCACTAATTTTTAATGGAGACATTTGCATGAGAAAACATAATATCAATGTTTTGAATCAAAATCATAACCATATGTTTTCTTGAAGTAATGTCTCATTTTCTACAATCAAAACATCGATCGTATGTTTTCTTATCAGAATGACTACAATACTTGAATCAAAAATCAAATTCGATGTTTTCTTTTCGGAACGTGTCCTATTTTTCAATGAAAACTTTAATCCTATGTTTTCTTTCTGGAATGCTTACTATATTTGAATCAAATCATGTACTTTCAGTTTTGAATCAAAACCCTAATTCTTTTCGTAATACCCTTTGTATTTCAATCAAAGACTGGAATCCTACATTTTATTTTCTTAGTGTTCAATATTTATTAGTTTTGAATCAAAACCCTAAACAATGTTTTCTTTCTGGAATGTCTACTATTTTTCAATCAAAAACATAATCTTTTTTTCGTATCAGAATTTCTGCTATTTTTGAATCAAGACCATAATTCTGTTTGTTTTCTTTTCGTAATGTGTCCTATCCATCAATTATGAATGAAAAATCTAATCTTCTGTTTTCTTAAAGTAATGTGTCCTATTTTCAATTATGAATGAAAAATCAAATCCTTTGTTTTCTTGAAGTAATGTGTCATTTTTTTAAGGTAAACCATAATCCTATGTTTTCTCATTCCAGAAAGATAATATTTAGGTTTTGTTTCAAACCCCTAATTTTTAATTGAAACATTTGTGTGAGAAAACATAATATCATTAATTTGAATTAAAACCATAACCCTATGTTTTCTTGAAGTAGTGTCTCATTTTATACAATTCAAACATCGATCGTATGTTTTCTTATAAGAATGCCTACAATACTTGAATCAAAAACCTAATTCGATCTTTTCTTTTTGGAACGTGTCCTATTTTTCAATGAAAATTTTAATCCTTTGTTTTCTTCTTGGAATACTTACTATATTTATATCAAACCATATATTTTCAGTTTTGAATCAAGACCATAACTCATTGTTTTCCTTCTGCAGTTACTACAATATTTGAATCAAAACACTAATTATATATTTTCTTTCCACAATGTCTCCTATTTTGCAATAAAAACCCTACTCTAATCTTTTCTTTTCGTAATATCCTCTATCTTTCAATGGAGAACTCAATATTATGTTTCCTTTTCTTAATGTTCTTTGTTTATCAGTTTTGAATCAAAACCCTAAACAATGTTTTCTTTCTCCAATGTCTACAATTTTTCAATTAAAAATCTAATCCTTTCTTTGTGTATCAGAATATCTGTCATTTTTGAATCAAGAGCCTAATACTGTTTGTTTTCTTTTCGTAATGTGTCCTATATTTCAATTATGAATGAAAAATCTAATCCTTTGTTTTCTTGAAGTAATGTGTCATTTTTTTAATGTAAACCATAATCCTATGTTTTTTCATTACGGAAAGATAATATTTGGGTTTTGATTCAAACCCCTAATTTTTAATGGAGACATTGGTATGAGAAAACATAATATCAATGTTTTGCATCAAAACAATAACACCATATTTTCTTGAAGTAATGTCTCATTTTCTACAATCAAAACATCGATCGTATGTTTTCTTATTAGAATGTCTACAATACTCTAATAAAAAACCTAATTCAATGTTTTCTTTTCGGAATGTGTCCTATTTTTCAATGAAAACTTTAATCCTATGTTTTCTTTTTGTAATGCTTACTATATTTGAATCAAATCATATAATTTCAGTTTTGAATCAAAACCCTAATACTTTGTTTCTTTCCGCAATGACTACAATATTTGAATAAAAAATCTAATCATATATTTTATTTCTGGAATATCTCCTATTTTTCAATCAAAACCCTACTCCGTTCTTTTCTTTTCCGCAATGCCTTTTATGTTTCAATAGAGACTGGAATTCTATGTTTCATTTTCTTAAAGTTCCCTATTTATCAGTTTTGAATCAAAACCCTAAACAATGTTTTCTTTCTGGAATGTCTACTATTTTTCAATAAAAAATCTAACCCCTTCTTTCCATATCAGAATGTCTGCTATTTTTTAATCAAGATCCTAATACTTTTTCTTTTCTTTTCGTAATGTGTCTTATCTTTCAATTATGAATAAAAAACCTAATCATTTGTTTTCTTTAAATAATGTGTCCTATCTTTCAATTATGAATGAAAAATCTAATTCTTTGTTTTCTTGAAGTAATGTGTCATTTTTTTAATATAAGCCATAATCCTATGTTTTCTTATTTTGGAAAGATAATATTTGGGTTTTGATTCAAACCCCTAATTTTTAATGGAGACATTTGTATGAGAAAACATAATATTAATGTTTTAAATCAAAACCATAACCCTATGTTTTCTCGAAGTAATGTCTCATTTTCTACAATCAAAACAACGATCGTATGTTTTCTTATCAGAATACCTACAATACTTGAATCAGAAACCTAATTCGATGTTTTCTATACAGAATGTGTCCTATTTTTTTAATAAAAACTTTAATCCTACTTTTTTTTAGAATGCTTACTATATTTGAATAAAACCATATATTTTAAGTTTTGAATCAAAACCCTAATTCTTTGTTTTCCTTCCGCAATGACTACAATATTAGAATATAAACGCTGCTCATATATTTTTTTCCGTAATGTCTCCTATTTTTTAATCAAACCCTACTCCAATATTTTCTTTTCATAATGTCCATTGTCTTTCAATTGAAAACGGAATCCTATGTTTCTTTTTCTTAATGTTTCCTATTTATCAGTTTTGAATCAAAACCCTAAACAATTTTTTTTTTTTTTTTTTGGAATGTCTATAATTTTTCAATCAGAAACTTAATCCTTTCTTTGCGTATCAGAATGCTTGCTATTTTTGAATGAAGACCCTAATATTGTTTGTTTTCTTTTCGTAATGTGTAATATCTTTCAATTATGAATGAAAAATCTAATCCTTTGTTTTCTTGAAGCAATGTGTCCTATCTTTCAATTATGAATGAAAAATCTAATCCTTTGTTTTCATGAAGTAATGTGTCATTTTTTTAATTTAAACCATAATAATATGGTTTCTCATTTCGGAAAGATAATATTTGGTTTTTGACTGAAACTCCTAATTTTTAATGGAGATATTTGTATGAGAAAACATAATATCAATGTTTTGAATCAAAACCATAACCCAATGTTTTTTTGAAGTAATGTCTCATTTTCGACAATCAAAACATCGATCATATGTTTTCTTATCAGAATGCCTACAATACTTGAATAAAAAACCTAATTCGATGATTTCTTTTCAGAATGTGTCCTATTTTTCAATGAAAACTTTAATTCTATGTTTTCTTTTTAGAATGTTTACAATATTTGAATTAAACAATATGTTTTCAGTTTTAAATCAAAATCATAATTCTTTGTTTTCTTTCCGCAATTACTACAATATTTGAATCAAAACACTAATCATATATTTTATTTCCGGAATGTGTCATATTTTTCAATCAGAACCCTACTCCAATGTTTTCTTTTCATAATGTCCTTTATCTTTCAATCGAAAATGGAATTCTACTTTTCCTTTTTTTAATCTAACATATTTGTCAGTTTTGAATCAAAACTCTAAACAATATTTTCTTTCTTAAATGTCTACTATTTTTCAATCAAAAATTTAATCCTTTCTTTCCGTATAAGAATGCCTACTATTTTTTAATTAAGAACCTAATACTGTTTGTTTTCTTTTCGTAATATGCCCTATCTTTCAATTATGAATGAAAAATCTAATCCTTTGTTTTCTTGAAGTAATGTGCCCTATCTTTCAATTATGAATGAAAAATCTAATCCTTTAAGTTCTTGAAGTAATGTGTCCTATCTTTCAATTATGAATGAAAAATCTAATCCTTTGTTTTCTTGGAGTAATGTGTCATTTTTTTTAATGTAAACCATAATTCTATGTTTTTTCATGTCGGAATGATAATATGTGGGTTTTGATTCAAACCCCAAATTTTTAATGGAGACATTTGTATGAGAAAACATAATATCAATGTTTTGGATGAAAACCATAACCCTATGTTTGCTTGAACTAATGGCTCATTTTCTACAATCAAAACATCGATCGTATGTTTTCTTATCAGAATGCCTACAATACTTGAATCAAAAACCTAATTCGATGTTTTCTTTTTGGAATGTGTCCTATTTTTCAATGAAAACTTTAATCCTATGTTTTCTTTTTGGAATGCTTACTATATTTGAATCAAACCATATATTTTCAGTTTTGAATCAAAACCATAATTCTTTGTTTTATTTCCGCAATTACTACAATATTTGAATCAAAACACTAATCGTATATTTTCTTTACTAAATGTCTTCTATTTTTCAATCAAAACCCTACTCCAATCTTTTCTTTTCGTAATGCCCTTTACCTTTCAATCGAGTCTGGAATCCTATGTTTTCTTTTCTTAATGTTCCCTATTTATCAGTTTTTAATCAAAGCCCTAAAAAATGTTTTCTTTCTGGAATGTCTACAATTTTACAATAAAAAACTTAATTCTTTCTTTCCGTATTAGAATGTCTGCTATTTTTGAATCAAGATCTTAATACTGTTTGTTTTCTTTTCGTAATGTGTCCTATCTTTTAATTATGAATGAAAAATCTAATCCTTTGTTTTGTTGAAGTAATGTGTCATTTTTTTAATGTAAACCAAAATCCTATGTTTTTTTTCATTTCGGAAAGACAATATTTGGTTTTGATTCAAACCCCTAATTTTAATGGAGACATTTGTATGAATCAATGTTTTGAATCAAAACCATAACCCTATGTTTTCTTGAATTGATGTCTCATTTTCTACAATCAAAACATTGATGGTATGTTTTATGATCAAAATGCCTACAATACTTAAATCAAAAAATAAATTCGATGTTTTCTTTTCGTAATGTGTCCTATTTTTCAATGACAACTTTAATCCTATGTTTCCTTTTTGGAATGCTTACTATATTTAAATTAAACCATATATTTTTCAGTTCTGAATAAAAACCCTAATTCTTTGTTTTCTTTCCGCAATGACTACAATATTTGAATTAAAACACTAATCATATATTTTCTTTCCAGAATGTCTCCTATTTTTAAATCAAAACCCTACTCAAATCTTTTCTTTTCGTAACGCCCTTTATCTTTCAATCGAGAACGGAATCCTACATTTTCTTTTCTTAATGTTCCCTATCTATCAGTTTTGAATCAAAACTTTAAACAATGTTTTCTTTCTGGAATGTCTACTATTTTTCAATAAAAAACTTAATCCTTTCTTTCGGTATTAGAATATCCATAATCCTATGTTTTCTCATTTTGGAAAGATAATTTTTGGGTTTCAAACCCCTAATTTTTAATCGAAACCCTAATCCTTGTTTTTTTTTCAGAATGTCGACCACTTTTTAATCAAAAACCTAATCCTTTGTTTTTTTTTTCAGAGTTTCTCCTAATTGCGAATAAAACCGGAATCCTTTGTTTTCTTTTCTTAATGTCTCCTATACATAAGTTTGGAATCAAAACCCTAAACTATGTTTTCTTTTCAGAATGCCTAATAATTTTCAAACAAAAACCTAATCCTTTCTTTTCTTTTTGGAATTCTAGTATTTATCGAATAAAAACCCTAATCCAATATTTTCTTATAGCAATGTCTCATATTTTTCAATCAAAACAATAATCCTATGTTTTCTTTTGTGAATGTCTTCTATTTTTGAATCAAAAGCCAAATACTATACTTTCAATCAAAACCCTAATCTTATGTCTCATATTTTCGGAATGTCTCATTTTATTTTTAATGAAACACTAAGCCTATATTTTGAATCCATAATCCTTTGTTTTTCTTTAATGTAGTTTCCTATCTTTCAATCAAAACTAGAGTCCTATGTTTTCTTTTCTTTTCTTAATATCTCCTATCCATTAGTTTTTAATCAAAACCCTAATGCTATCTTTTCTCATAAATATATTTTCAATCAAAATCGTGATCATACGTTTTTTTTCCGGAATGTCTAATATTTTTCAATCAAAACTCTAAGATTGTACTTTTTTTTTTGGAGTGTCTACCTTTTGGAATCGAAACAGTTATTCTATCTTTTCTTATATGTTTTATAATTGTAATATCTCTTATTTTTCAATCTAAACCCTAATCCTATGCTTTGTTTTGCAAATGAATATAATATTTGTATCAAAACCCTAATGCTATCATTTCTCATAAATATGTCTCTTGTTTTTCAATTAAAACCCTAATCTTATATTTTGATTTCGGAGTGTCTAATATTTTTCAATCAAAAGGCTAATAGTGTATTTTTTTCCTAAATGTCTAACTTTTCTAATCAAAACAATAATACTAAGTTTTTGTATATGTTTTCTAATAGTAATGTCTCTTATTTTTCAATCAAAACCTTTATCCTATGTTTTATTTTCGCAATAAATACATTATTTGAATGAAAACCCTAATCCTATATTTCCTTTCCGGAATGTCTCCTATCTTTCAATCAAAACCCTAGTTTCTATCTTTCTTTTCGTAATGTCCACTATCTTTCATTCAAAATCTGAATACTATGTTTCATTTTCTTAATGTTAACCATTTATCAGTTTTAAATTAAAGCCCTAACCAATGTTGTTTTTTTCGGAATGTCTATTATTTTTCAATCAAACACTTAATTCTTTCCTTCAGTTTCAGAATGTCTGGTATTTTTGAATCAAAACCTTAATCGTAATGTGTCCTATTTTTCAATTTTAAATGAAACCCGTAATCCTTTGTTTTCTTTATGAAATGTCTCGTTTTTTATTAATAAAAACACTAATCATATGCTTCCTTTAGTAATATTTCATATTTTTGAATCATAAACTTAATCCTATACTTTCTTATAGTAATGTCTATTATTTTCTAATGAAAACCATAATCCTATGTTTTCTTTTCGAAATATGTCACATTTTTCAGTTTTGAATTGAAACCCTAATTCTTGTTTTCATTTCAGAATGTCAGCTACTTTTTAATCAAAAACCTAATCTTTTGCCTTTTTTTCGGAGTGTCTCCTAATTGCAAACAAAATCGGAATCTTGTGTTTTCTTTTCTTAATGTGTTCTATTCATAATTTTTGAGTCAAAACCCGAACCAATGTTTTCTTTTGATAATGCTTCCTATTTTTCAAACAAAACCTTAATCCTTTCTTTTCATTTAGGAATGCCCAATGGAATAAAAACATTAATCCCATGTTTTCTTATAGTAATGTCTCATACTTTTTGATCAAAACTCTAATCCTACGTTTTCTTTTTTGAATGTATGTTATTTTTTAATCAAAAGCCAATACCATGCTTTCATTCAAGACCCTAATGCTTTGTTTTCTTTTCAGGATGTTTCATTTTGTTTTTAATCAAAACACTAAACCTGTATTTCAAAACCATAATCTTTTGTTTTCTTTTCCTAAAGACACCTATTTCT
Organism: Dioscorea alata; assembly: GCA_020875875.1. Taxonomy (NCBI): domain Eukaryota; kingdom Viridiplantae; phylum Streptophyta; class Magnoliopsida; order Dioscoreales; family Dioscoreaceae; genus Dioscorea; species Dioscorea alata. Next base: position 10,436,809 of record CM037013.1, on the reverse strand, counting down.
CAGTCAAAATCAGAGTAATATGTTTTCTTTTCTTTTCTTAATATCTCCTATCTATCAGTTTTTGATCAAAACCCTAAACCAATGTTTTTCTTTTGGAAATGTCAACTAATTTTTTTTTCTGAAAGAAAACATTGGTTAGGGTTTTTGATTTTGGAGTGTCTAATATTTTTCAATCAAAAGGCTAATATTGTATTTTTTTTCGCAATGTCTATCTTTTTTAATCAAAACAATAATCCTATATTTTCTTATATGTTTTCAAATAGTAATGTCTCTTAGTTTTCAATCAAAACCCTAATCTTATGTTTTATTTTCAGAATGAATACATATTTGAATCAAAACCCTAATCCTATATTTTCTTTCCGGAATGCATCTTATCTTTCAATCAAAACCCTAGTTATATCTTTTCTTTTCGTAATGTCCCATAAATTTCAATCAATACCTATCCCATGTTTCTTTTCCTTAATGTTCCCCATTTAACAGTTTTGAATCAAAACCCTAACTACTGTTTTCTTTCGGAACGTCTACTATTTTTCAATAAAAAAACAAATCCTTTCTTTTACATTAAGAATGTCTGGTGTTTGTGAATAAAAAATTTAATCCTATGTTTTGTTATCGTAACGTGTCCTATTTTTCAATTTTGAATGAAAACCATAATCCTTTGTTTTCTTTTGAAATGTATCATTTTTTGTTAATAAAAACCCTAATCCTATGTTTCTTTTGTAATATTTCTAATTTTCTAATCATAAATCTAATCCTATACTTTCATATAGTAATGTCTATGATTTTCTAATCAAAACCTTAATCCTATGTTTTCTTACCGGAATGTGTCAAATTTTACAGTTTTGAATTGAAACCCTAATACGTGTTTTCTTTTCGGAATGCAGGCGACTTTTTAATCAAAAACCCAATCTTATGATTTTTTTTTTTTGGAGTGTGTCCTAATTGCAAACAAAACCGGAATCTTGTTTTTTTCTTTTCTTAATGTGTTCTATTCATAATTTTTGAGTCAAAACCCAAGCCAATGTTTTCTTTTGATAATGCTTCCTATTTTTTAAACAAAACCTTAATCATTTCTTTTCATTTAGGAATGTCCAATGGAATCAAAACATTAATCCTATGTTTTATTATTGTAATGTCTCCTACTTTTCGATCAAAACTGTAATCCTACTTTTTCTTTTCTGAATGTCTGTTCTTTTTTAATCAAAAGCCAATACCATGCTTTCATTCAAGACCCTAATGCTTTGTTTTCTTTTCGGAATGTTTCATTTTGTTTTTAATCAAATCACTAAACCTGTATTTCAAAACCATAATCTTTTATTTTCTTTTCCTAAAGACACCTATCTGTCAGTCAAAATCAGAGTAATATGTTTTCTTTTCTTTTCTTAATATCTCCTATCTATCAGTTTTTAATCAAAACCCTAAACCAATGTTTTTTCTTTTGGAAATGTCAACTAATTTTTTTTCTGAAAGAAAACATTGGTTAGGGTTTTTGATTTTGGAGTGTCTAATATTTTTCAATCAAAAGGCTAATATTGTATTTTTTTTCGCAATGTCTATCTTTTTAATCAAAACAATAATCCTATATTTTCTTATATGTTTTCAAATAGTAATGTCTCTTAGTTTTCAATCAAAACCCTAATCTTATGTTTTATTTTCAGAATGAATACATATTTGAATCAAAACCCTAATCATATATTTTCTTTCCGGAATGTATCTTATCTTTCAATCAAAACTCTAGTTATATCTTTTCTTTTTGTAATGTCCCATAAATTTCAATCAAAACCCGTATCTCATGTTTCTTTTCCTTAATGTTCCCCATTTATCATATTTGAATCAAAACCCTAACCACTGTTTTCTTTCGGATTGTCTACTATTTTTCAATCAAAAAACAAATCCTTTTTCTTACATTAAGAATGTATGGTGTTTGTGAATCAAAAATTTAATCCTATGTTTTATTATCGTAACATGTCCTATTTTTCAATTTTGAATGAAAACAGTAATCCTTTGTTTTTTTTTTGAAATGTATCATTTTTTGTTAATAAAAACCATTATCCTATGTTTCTTTTGTGATATTTCTAATTTTCTAATCGTAAACCTAATCCTATACTTTCATATAATAATGTCCATGATTTTCTAATCAAAACCATAATCCTATGTTTTCTTTACGGAATGTGTCAAATTTTACAGTTTTGAATCAAAACAATAATCGGTGTTTTCTTTTCGGAATGCCAGCTACTTTTTAATAAAAAATTTAATCCTATGATTTTTTTTTTGGAGTATGTCCTAATTGCAAATAAAACCGGAATCTTGTGTTTTCTTTTCTTAATGTATTCTATTCATAATTTTTGAGTCAAAACCCTAACCCATGTTTTCTTTTGATAATGCTTCCTATTTTTCAAACAAAAACCTAATCCTTTCTTTTCATTTAGCAATGTCCAATGGAATCAAAACATTAATTCTATATTTTCTTATAGCAATGTCTCCTACTTTTCTATCAAAACTCTAATCCTACGTTTTCTTTTTTGAATGTCTGTTATTTTTTAATCAAAAGCCAATACCATGCGTTCTTTCAACACCCTAATGCTTTGTTTTTTTTCGGAATGTTTCATTTTGTTTTTAATCAAAACACTAAACCTATATTTCAAAACCATAATTTTTTGTTTTTCTTTTTCTAAAGACACCTATCTTTCAGTCAAAATCCAAGTAATATGTTTTCTTTTCTTTTCTTTATATCGCCTATGTATCAGTTTTTAATCAAAACCCTAAACCAATGTTTTTTCTTTTGGAAATGTCAACTTTTTTTTTTTTAAAGAAAAAACATTGGTTAGGGTTTTTGATTTTGGAGTGTCTAATATTTTACAATCAAAAGGCTAATATTGTATTTTTTTCGCAATGTCTATCTTTTTTAATCAAAACAATAATTTTATATTTTCTTACATGTTTTCAAATAGTAAGGTCTCTTAGTTTTCAATCAAAACCCTAATCTTATGTTTTATTTTCAGAATGAATATATATTTGAATCAAAACCCTAATCCTATATTTTATTTCCAGAATGTATCCTATCTTTCAATCAAAACCCTAGTTATATCTTTTTTTTTTCGTAATGTCCCATAAATTTCAAGCAAAACCCGTATCCCATGTTTCTTTTCCTTAATGTTCCCCATTTATCAGATTTGAATCAAAACACTAACCACTGTTTTCTTTCGGAATGTCTACTATTTTTCATGCAAAAAACAAATCCTTTCTTTTACATTAAGAATGTCTGGTGTTTTTGAATCAAAACTTTAATCCTATGTTCTGTTATCGTAACGTGTCCTATTTTTCAATTTTGAATGAAAACTATAATCCTTTGTTATCTTTTTGAAATGTATCATTTTTTGTTAATAAAACCCCTTATCCTATGTTTTTTTTGTAATATTTCTAGTTTTCTAATCATAAACCTAAACCTATACTTTCATATAGTAATGTCTATGATTTTCTAATCAAAACGGTAATCTTATGTTTTCTTTACGGAATGTGTCAAATTTTACAGTTTTGAATCGAAACCCTAATCCGTGTTTTTTTTTTTCGGAATGCCGGCTACTTTTTAATCAAAAAACTAATCCTATGATTTTTTTTTGGAGTCTGTCCTAATTGCAAACAAAACCGAAATCTTGTGTTTTCTTTTCTTAATGTATTCTATTCATAATTTTTTAGTCAAAACCCTAACCCATCTTTTCTTTTGATAATGCGTCCTATTTTTCAAACAAAAACCTAATCTTTTCTTTTCATTTAGGAATGTTCAATGGAATCAAAACATTAATCCTATATTTTCTTATAGCAATGTCTCCTACTTTTCGATTAAAACTCTAATCCAATGTTTTTTTTTCTGAATGTCTGTTATTTTTTAATCAAAAGCCAATACCAAGCTTTCATTCAACACCCTAATGCTTTGTTTTCTTTTCGGAATTTTTCATTTGTTTTTAATCAAAACACTAAACCTATATTTCAAAATCATAATCTTTTATTTTCTTTTCCTAAAGACAATTATCTTTCAGTCAAAATCCAAGTAATATGTTTTCTTTTCTTTTCTTAATATCTCCTATCTATTAGTTTTTAATCAAGACCCTAAACCAATGTTTTTTCATTTGGAAATGTCAACTAATTTTTTTTTTCTGAAAGAAAACATTTGTTAGGGTTTTTGATTTTGGAGTGTCTAATATTTTTCAATCAAAAGGCTAATATTGTATTTTTTTCGCAATGTATATCTTTTTTAATAAAAACAATAATACTATATATTTTCGTATATGTTTTCAAATAGTAAGGTCTCTTAGTTTTCAATCAAAACCCTAATCTTACGTTTTATTTTCAGAATGAATACATATTTGAATCAAAACCGTAATCCTATATTTTATTTCCAGAATGTATCCTATCTTTCAATCAAAACCCTAGTTATATCTTTTCTTTTCGTAATGTCCCATAAGTTTCAATCAAAACCCATATCCCATGTTTCTTTTCCTTAATGTTCCCCATTTATCATATTTTAATCAAAACCCTAACCACTGTTTTATTTCGGAATGTCTACTATTTTTCAATCAAAAAACAAATCCTTTCTTTTACATTAAGAATGTCTGGTGTTTTTGAATCAAAACCTTAATCCTATGTTTTTTTTATCGTAATGTGTCCTATTTTTCAATTTTGAAAGAAAACCGTAATCCTTTGCTATCTTTTTGAAATGTATCATTTTTTGTAATAAAAACCCTAATCCTATCTTTCTTTTGTAATATTTCTTATTTTTTTAATCATAAACCTAATCCTATACTTATATAGTAATGTCTGTGATTTTCTAATCAAAACCGTAATCCTATGTTTTCTTTCCGGAATGTGTCAAATTTTATAGTTTTGAATCGAAAACCTTATCCGTGTTTTCTTTTCGGAATGTTGGCTACTTTTTAATCAAAAACCAAATCCTATGTGTTTTTTTTTTTTTTTGGAATGTGTCCTAATTGCAAACAAAACCGGAATCTTGTGTTTTTTTTTTTCTTAATGTCTTCTATTCATAATTTTTGAGTCAAAACCCTAACCCATGTTTTATTTTGATAATGCTTCTTATTTTTCAAAGAAAAACCCTAACCTATGTTTTCTTTTGATAATGATTCCTATTTTTGAAACAAAACCTAATCCTTTTTTTTCATTTAGGAAGGTTCAATTCAATAAAAACATTAATCCTATATTTTCTTATAGCAATGGCTCTTACTTTTCGATCAAAACTCTAATCCTACGTTTTCTTTTCTGAATGTCTGTTATTTTTTAATCAAAAGCCAATACCATGCTTTCATTCAAGACCCTAATGCTTTGTTTTCTTTTCGGAATGTTTCAATTTGTTTTTAATCAAAACACTAAATCTATATTTCAAAACTATAATCTTTTGTTTTCTTTTCCTAAAGACACCTATCTTTCTGTCAAAATCCGAGTAATATGTTTTCTTTTCTTTTCTTAATATCTCCTATCTATCAGTTTTTAATCAAAACCCTAAACCATTGTTTTTTCTTTTGGAAATGTCAACTATGTTTTTTCTGAAAGAAAACATTGGTTAAAGTTTTTGATTTTGGAGTGTCTAATATTTTTCAAACAAAAACCTAATCCTTTCTTTTCATTTAGTAATGTCCAATGGAATCAAAACATTAACCTATGTTTTCTTTTGATAATGCTTCCTATTTTTCAAACAAAAACCTAATCCTTTCTTTTCATTTAGTAATGTCCAATGGAATCAAAACATTAATCGTATGTTTTCTTATAGCAATGTCTCCTACTTTTCAATGAAATCTCTAATCCTACATTTTCTTTTCTGAATGTCTGTTATTTTTTAATCAAAAACCAATACCATGCTTTCATTCAAGACCCTAATGCTTTGTTTTCTTTTCGGAATGTTTCATTTTGTTTTTAATCAAAACACTAAACCTATATTTCAAAACCATAATTTTTTGTTTTTCTTTTTCTAAAGACACCTATCTTTCAGTCAAAATCCAAGTAATATGTTTTCTTTTCTTTTCTTTATATCGCCTATGTATCAGTTTTTAATCAAAACCCTAAACCAATGTTTTTTTCTTTTGGAAATGTCAACTTTTTTTTTTGAAAGAAAAAACATTGGTTAGGGTTTTCGATTTTGGAGTGTCTAATATTTTTCAATCAAAAGGCTAATATTGTATTTTTTTCGCAATGTCTATCTTTTTTAATCAAAACAATAATCCTATATTTTCTTATATGTTTTCAAATAGTAATGTCTCTTAGTTTTCAATCAAAACCCTAATCATATGTTTTATTTTCAGAATGAATACATATTTGAATCAGAACCCTAATCCTATATTTTCTTTCTGGAATGTATCCTATCTTTCAATCAAAACCCTAGTTATATCTTTTTTTTTTCGTAATGTCCCATAAATTTCAATCAAAACCCGTATCCCATGTTTCTTTTCCTTAATGTTCCCCATTTATCTGTTTTGAATCAAAACCCTAACCACTATTTTCTTTCGGAATGTCTACTACTTTTCAATCAAAAAACAAGTCCTTTCTTTTAGATTAAGAATGTCTGGTGTGTTTGAATCAAAACCTTAATCCTATGTTTTCTTAGCGTAATGTGTCCTATTTTTCAATTTTGAATGAAAACCGTAATCCTTTCTTTTCTTTTTGAAATGTATCGTTTTTTGTTAATAAAAACCCTAATCCTATGTTTCTTTTGTAATATTTCTTATTTTTTAATCATAAACCTAATCCTATACTTTCATATAGTAATGTCTATGATTTTCTAATCAAAACCGTAATCCTATGTTTTCTTTCCGGAATGTGTCAAATTTTACAGTTTTGAATCGAAACCCTAATCCATGTTTTCTTTTCGGAATGTCAGCTACTTTTTAATAAAAAAACTAATCCTATGTTTTTTTTGGAGTGTTTCCTAATTGCGAACAAAACCGGAATCTTGTGTTTTCTTTTCTTAATGTCTTCTATTCATAATTTTTGAGTCAAAACCCTAACCTATGTTTTCTTTTCGTAATGCCTCCTATTTTTCAAACAAAAAAAACCTAATCCTTTCTTTTCTTTTTGGAATTCTAGTATTTACCGAATCAAAACAGTAATCCAACATTTTCTTGTAGCAATGTCTCCTATTTTTAAATCAAAACAATAATCCTCTGTTTTCTTTTTCGAGTGCCTTCTTTTTATGAATCAAAAGCCAAATACTGTACTGTCAATCAAAACCCTAATGCTTTGTTCTCTTTTCGGAATGTCTCATTTTTTGTTTTTAGTCAAAACACTAACCCTATATTTAAAAACCATAATCCTTTGTTTTCCTTTAATATAGTCACTATCTTTCAGTCAAAACTCGAGTCACGTGTTTTCTTTTCTTTACTTAATATCTCCCATCCATCAGTTTTTAATCAAAACCCTAATCCTATGTTTTTTCTTTTGGAAATGGCAATTATTTTTTTTCAGTTTTTAATCAAAACCCTAATGCTATCTTTTCTCATAAATTGGTCTCCTACTATTCAATCAAAGCTGTGATCATACATTTTCTTTCGGAATTTATAATATTTTTCAATCAAAACGCTAATAGCGTGCTTTTATTTTTGGAGTGTCTACCTTTTGGAATCGAAAAAATTATCCTATCTTTTCTTATATGTTTTCTAATTGTAATGTCTCTTATTTCTCAATGAAAACCCTAATCCTATGCTTTGTTTTGGGAATGACTACAATACTTGTATTATAACCCTAATGCTATCATTTCTCATAAATATGTCTCCTGTTTTTCAATCAAAACCCTAATCTTATGTTTTGATTTCGGAGTGTCTAATATTTTTCAATTAAAAGGCTAATAGTGTGTTCTTCTTCGGGAATGTCTACCTTTTTTAATCAAAACAATAATACTATGTTTTCGTATATGTTTTCTTATAGTAATGTCTCTTACTTTTCCATCAAAACCCTAATCCTATGTTTTATTTTCAGAATGAATACATTATTTGAATCAAAACTCTAATCCTATATTTCCTTTCCGTAATGTCACCTATCTTTCAATAAAAACCCTAGTTCTATCTTTCTTTAAGTAATGCCCCTTGTCTTTCATTCAAAACCCGAATCCTATGTTTCTTTTACTTAATGTTAACCGTTTATCAGTTTTGAATCAAAACTCTAACCAATGTTTTTTTCGGAATGTCGACTATTTTTCAATCAAAAACTTAATCTTTTTCTTCGGTTTCAGAATGTCTGTTGTTTTTAATCAAAACCTTAATCCCATGTTTTCTAATCTTAATGTGTCGTATTTTTCAATTTTGAATGAAAACCCTATTCCTTTGTTTTATTTTTGAAATGCATCATTTTTTTGTTAATAAAAACCATGATTCTATATTTTCTTTAGTAATATTTCATATTTTTTAATCATAAACCTAATCCTACACTTTCATATAGTAATGTCTATGATATTCTGATAAAAAACGTAATCCTATGTTTTCTTTTTGGAATGTGTTCCATTTTTCAGTTTTGAATCGAAACCCTACACCGTGTTTTCATTTCGTAATGTCGGCTATTTTTATTCAAAAACCTTACCCTCGTTTTCATTTCGGAATGTCGGCTTGTTTTTAATCAAAAACCTAATCCTTTGTTTTTTTTTTCTTCTGAGTGTCTCCTAATTGCAAAGAAAACCGGAATCTTGTGTTTTCTTTTCTTAATGTCTTCTATTCATAAGTTTTGAGTCAAAACCCTAACCTATGCTTTCTTTTCGGAATGCCTCCTATTTTTCAAACAAAAAGCTAATCCTTTTTTTTTTCTTTTTGGAGTTCTAGTATTTATCGAACAAAAACACTGATCCAACATTTTCTTGTAGCAATGTCTCCTATTTTTCAATCAAAACAATAATCCTATGTTTTCTTTTCCGAATGCCTTCTATTTTTGGAAAGTCTCATTTTGTTTTTAATCATTTTGTTTTGTTCTTTCAACTATTTTGTTTTTAATCTTTTCCCAAAGCCAAATACTGTACTTTCAATCAAAACTCTATTGCTTTGTTCTTTTTTAGGAATGTCTCATTTTGTTTTTAATCAAAACACTAAACCTCTATTTCAAAACCATAATCCTTTATTTTTCTTTAATATAGTCACCTATCTTTCAGTCAAAACTTGAGTCATGTGTTTTCTTTTCTTTTCTTAATATCTCACATCCATCAGTTTTTAATCAAAACCCTAATCCTATGTTTTTTCTCTTGGAAATGCCAACTATTTTTTTCGGTTTTTAATCAAAACCCTAATACTATCTTTTCTCATGGATAGATATCTTGGTATTCAATCAAAATAGTGATCGTACATTTTCTTTCAGAATGTCTAATATTTTTCAATCAAAAAGCTAATAGTGTACTTTTCTTTTTGGAGTGTCTACCTTTTGTAATCGAAACAATTATCCTATCTTTTCTTTTATGTTTTCTAATTGTAATGTCTCTTATTTCTCAATCAAAACCCTAATCCTTTGCTTTGTTTTCTGAATGACTACAATACTTGTATCAAAACCCTAATGCTATCTTTTCTCATAAATATGTCTCCTGTTTTTCAATCAAAACACTAATCTTATGTTTTGATTTCAGAGTGTCTAATATTTTTCAATCAAAACAATAATCCCGTGTTTTCTTTTATGAATGCGTTCTATTTTTCAATCAAGAACCAAATACTCTACTTTCAATCAAAACTCTATTGCTTTGTTCTTTTTTAGGAATATCTCATTTTGTTTTTAATCAAAACACTAGACCTATATTTCAAAACCATAATACTTTGTTTTCCTTTAATATAGTCACCTATCTTTCAGTCAAAACTCGAGCCATGTGTTTTCTTTTCTTTTCTTAATATCTCCCATCCATCGGTTTTTAATCAAAACCCTAATTCCATGTTTTTTCTTTTGAAAATGCCAACAATATTTTTCGGTTTTTAATCAAAACCCTAATGCTATATTTTCTCATGAATAGGTCTCTTGGTATTCAATCAAAACCGTGATCATACATTTTCTTTCGGAATTTATAATATTTTTCAATCAAAACGCTAATAGTGTGCTTTTATTTTTGGAGTGTCTACCTTTTGGAATCGAAAAAATTATCCTATCTTTTCTTATATGTTTTCTAATTGTAATGTCTCTTATTTCTCAATCAAAACCCTAATCCTATGCTTTGTTTTGGGAATGACTACAATACTTGTATTAAAACCCTAATGCTATCATTTCTCATAAATATGTCTCCTGTTTTTCAATCAAAACCCTAATCTTATGTTTTGATTTCGGAGTGTCTAATATTTTTCAATCAAAAGGCTAATAGTGTGTTCTTCTTCGGGAATGTCTACCTTTTTTAATCAAAACAATAATACTATGTTTTTGTATATGTTTTCTTATAGTAATGTCTCTTACTTTTCCATCAAAACCCTAATCCTATGTTTTATTTTCAGAATGAATACATTGTTTGAATCAGAACCCTAATTCCATATTTCTTTCCGGAATATATCCTATCTTTCAATAAAAACCCTAGTTCTATCTTTCTTTAAGTAATGCCCGCTATCTTTCATTTAAAACACGAATCCTACGTTTCTTTCACTTAGTGTTAACTGTTAATCAGTTTTGAATCAAAACCCTAACTAATGTTTTTTTCGGAATGTCGACTATTTTTCAATCAAAAACTTAATCTTTTCCTTTGGTTTCAGAATATCTGGTGTTTTTGAATCAAAACCTTAATGCTATGTTTTGTTATCGTAATGTGTCCTTTTTTTTTCAATTTTGAATGAAAACCCTAATCTTTTGTTTTTTTTTTGAAATGTATCATTTTTTGTTAATAAAAACCATAATCCTATGTTTTCTTTAGTAGCATTTCATATTTTTTAATCATAAACCTAATCCTATACTTTCATATAGTAATGTCTATGATTTTTTTTATCAAAACTGTAATCCTATGTTTTTTTTTCGTAATGTGTTTTTGATAAGTGCTTGTGTTATAGTAATACGAAGTATTATTGTCTTACATTGAGCATTACTTTTTTCAGATTTAATCACTAATTAGTGTGTATTTGTGTTCTTTCGTGCATTGTAGGGTTGTGGAGAAGATTTAAAGAAGAAGGAGCAAGAATAGGTCATGAACGCGACTGTTGAGGGAGTTCTTGGACCGGTCAAGGAACAAGGCACAAGTTGTGGTCAAAGACATGTGAGTGTGTGCCAAACTCCAATTGGGGTTGAGTGAATACGTGATTTGGAGGACACAAAGGCAGTCACACTCACATGTTCCGACTTGTGCAACATTATCAAAAGCTTCGTCAATGTGTTTCAAGTGAAGATGCGACGTGATTTACCGTTGATTGTATGTCCAATTCAATGGCCTCGATGAAGAACGATGAATTCGGGAGCATTTCGGTGAAGTACTGTAGCAAGTTACTGTTCATAGTCTGCCGAAAATCAGCAAAACAGAATTTCCACACGGCCGTGTGAAATTAAGACACGGGCGTGTGGAAATTCTGATTTTCCACAGGGCCGTGTGGAACTCCGATTTCAGCCCGATTTCATCCTATAAATAGCCCGTTTTCAGATCTATTTTGGGGGCCCCCTTCTATCTCTTGCCTATCTTTTAGGGGGCTTTCGGCTAGGGTTTGGAAAGGTTCTTGGAGATCTTTGGAGGCAATTATACGGCATCGGCATCGACATCCATTGGATGATAGCTATTGGGGGAGCTTTCGTCAGCATCGATTCGGCGAGGTGTGCCCTAGGCTTAACAAGGGATTCGTTGGAGATGACGTGCGACTCCACAAGACCATCGATACGATCTACAAGTGGGTTTTCTTTATGGTTTTCATGCATATGTTCTTAAATTCGTTATTGATTTTGTATTGCTCCATGGAGAGCTAAACCCCTAGTGGGTATTCGGACTTGTGAACCTTAGGATGTTTGTGTTTCTATAACTTTTATTATACTTTATTAATTTGATGTTTTCTTATTGAGTTCCAATCTTGCATGCCGATTGTATGAGATTTTCCCTTAGCCGTAACACTAGGGTTGAGAATCTATTAGGTTATCCTTTGAGGGTGTGACAACCTCTATAGGGTTAGAGTACACAAGGTTGAAGAGGGTTGAGAGGGTGAGTCGTGAGGTAGCGAAGCGTCCCCTTTCCCCTCCAGTGTGATTTCTCCCTACCTCCGTATTCCATGATTTCTTAGCGGTCGAGATAGAGTGAAGTGCTAGGAGAGGAACTCCCCTGGGGCTTAGTTGCACGAGCAACAGAGTGAAGGGTTGACGTGAATCCTAAGCACTGGGGCTTAATTTAGACTAGGGTTCTTCCACCTGGACCAAAGGGTTAGAACTATACATAGGAACAGGTTTTATCACTAGGAATCCCTGGAGCTTAAAGCAATCCCACGTAGTGTGAGGCTTAGGTAGATAGACTCCCCTGGGGCTTAGTTGCGTAAGCAACATAGTGAAGGGTTGACGTGAATCCTAATGCCGGGGCATAGTGTTGGGGTTAGTCACGGTTGACCTTAGGTTTGGGACCGTGTGTTTAACGATATCCTCGACTCAATTAACATCAATTGTAGAGCATAATACAAGTTTTACACTAGAAGCATTAGTCCTAGGGGAAGCTTTGTCCGGGTACCCCATCTTTATATCGATTACCTCTCCTACCCTCATTATTCTTCTTGCACTCTTTTATTTTCTTTTACATCTATATATATATATATATATACTTTTCTCATCATCGATTCCCTTCATAGCTAAATAGCGATAACACTTGCTTCTAAACACTATTCCCTGTGGATACGACTACCCACTCACCAGGGTATTTTATTACTTCGACAACCCGTGCACTTGCGGGGTACACACGCAAGGGGTCGTGTCAGTTTTCTTTTCTTAATGTCTTCTATTCATAAGTTTTGAATCAAAACCCTAACCTATGTTTCCTTTTCGGAATGCCACCTATTTTTCAAACAAAAATCTAATCCTTTCTTTCCTTTTTGGAATTCTAGTATTTATCGTATCAAAACACTAATCCAACACTTTCTTGCAGCAATGTCTCCTATTTTTCAATCGAAACAATAATCCTGTGTTTTCTTTTCCGAATGCCTTCTATTTTTGAATCAAAAGCCAAATAACGTACTTTCAATCAAAACCCTAACGCTTTGTTCTCTTTTCGGAATGTCTCATTTTGCTTTTAATCAAAACACTAAACCAATATTTCAAAACCATAATCCTTTTTTTTCCTTTAATATAGTCACCTATCTTTCAGTCAAAACTCAAGTCATGTGTTTTCTATTCTTTTCTTAATATCTCCCATCCATCAGTTTTTAATCAAAACCCTAATCCTATGTTTTTTTTTTCGAAATGCCAACTGTTTTTTCGGTTTTTAATAAAAAAACCCTAATGATATCTTTTCTCATAAATAGGTCTGTAGGTATTCAATCAAAACCGTGATCATACATTTTTTTTTTCGGAATGTCTAATATTTTTCAATCAAAACACTAATAGTTCACTTTTCTTTTTGGAGTGTCTACCTTTTGGAATTGAAACAATTATCCTATCTTTTCTTATATGTTTACTAATTGTAATGTCTCTTATTTCTCAATCAAAACCCTAATCCTATGCTTTGTTTTTTGAATGACTGCAATACTTGTATCAATACCCTAATGCTATCTTTTCTCATAAATATGTTTCCTGTTTTTCAATCAAAACCCTAATCTTATGCTTTGATTTCGGAGTATCTAATATTTTTCAATCAAATGGCTAATAGTGTGTTTTTCTTCGGGAATGTCTACCTTTTTTAATCAAAACAATAATACTACATTTTCGTATATGTTTTCTTATAGTAATGTCTCTTATTTTTCCATTAAAACCCTAATCCTATGTTTTATTTTCGGAATGAATACATTATTTGAATCAAACCCTAATCCTATGTTTTATTTTTCTGAATGAATACATTATTTGAATCAAAACCCTAATCCTATATTTCCTTTCCGGAATGTCTCCTATCTTTCAATAAAAACCTTAGTTCTATATTTCTTTAAGTAATGGACCCTATCTTTCATTCAAAACCCGAATCCGATGTATCTTTTACTTAATGTTAACCGTTTATCAGTTTTGAATCAAAACCCTAACCAATGTTATTTTCGGAATGTTGACTATTTTTCAATAAAAAAACTTAATCGTTTCCTTCGGTTTCAGAATGTCTAGTGTTTTTGAATAAAAAACTTAATGCTATGTTTTGTTCTCGTAATGTGTCTTTTTTTTTCCAATTTTGAATGAAACCCTAATCTTTTGTTTTCTTTTTGAAATGTATCGTTGTTTGTTAATAAAAACCCTAATCCTATGTTTTTTTAGTAGTATTTCATATTTTTTAATCATAGACCTAATCCTATACTTTCATATAGTAATTGTCTATGATTTTCTGATCAAAACCGTAATCCTATTTTTTCTTTTCGGAATGTGTCCCATTTTTCAGTTTTGAATCGAAACCCTAATCTGTGTTTTTATTTCGGAATGTCGACTACTTTTTAATCAAAATCCTTATCCTTGCTTTCATTTCGAAATGTCGGCTACTTTTTAATCAAAGACCTAATCCTTTGCATATTTTTTTCGGAGTGTCTCCTAATTGCAAACAAAACCGGAATCTTGTGTTTTCTTTTCTTAATGTCTTCTATTCATAAGTTTTGAGTCACAACCCTAACCTATGTTTCCTTTACGGAATGCCACCTATTTTTCAAACAAAAACCTAATCCTTTCTTTCCTTTTGGGAAGTTTAGTATTTATCGAATCAAAACACTAATCCAACATTTTCTTGTAGCAACGTCTCCTATTTTTCAATCGAAATAATAATCTTGTGTTTTCTTTTCCGAATGCCTTCTATTTTTGAATCAAAAGCCAAATAATGTACTTTCAATCAAAACCCTAACGCTTTGTTCTCTTTTCGAAATGTCTCATTTTGCTTTTAATCAAAGCACTAAACCTATATTTCAAAACCACAATCCTTTGTTTTCCTTTAATATAGTCACCTATCTTTCAGTCAAAACTCGAGTCATGTGTTTTCTTTTCTTTTCTTAATATCTCCCATCCATCAGTTTTTAATCAAAACCGTAATCCTATGTTTTTTCTTTTGCAAATGCCAACTGTTTTTTTTTTTTTTGGTTTTTAATCAAAAACCCCTAATGCTATCTTTTCTCATAAATAGGTCTCTAGGTATTCAATCAAAACCGTGATCATACATTTTTTTTTTGAATGTCTAATATTTTTCAATCAAAACACTAATAATGTACTTTTCTTTTTGGAGTGTCTACCTTTTGGAATCGAAACAATTAACACTAACCCTTTCTTATATGTTTTCTAATTGTAATGTCTCTTGTTTTAAATGACTCGTATTTTTGAACAAAGAAAATATAACCCTTTCTTTTTCCTTTCGGAATATCTACTATTTTTGAATGAAAACCCTAATTCTACGTTTTCTTATGATAGTGTCACCTTTCACTATCCAAAACCTTGATCTTATGTTTTCTTTTCGTAACGTCTACTATACTTGAATTAAAAGTCTAATCCTATGCTTTCAATCAAAACACTAATACTTTGTTTTCTTTTTCGAAATGTCTCATTTTGTTTTTAATCAAAACACTAACCCAATCTTTCAAAAACATAATTTTTTGTTTTTCTTTCATAAAGTCTCCCATCTTTCGGTCAAAATATGAATACTATATTTTCTTTTCTTAACAACTCCTATCTATATGTTTTTAATCGAAACCCAAGTCTTACGTTTTTCTTATAGTAATGTCTCCTAATTTTCAGTTTTGAATGAAAACCCTAGTCTTTGTTGTCATTGTAAGATGACTGGTATTTTTGAACCAAGAAACAATAACCCTTTCTTTTTTCCTCTCGGAATACCTACTATTTTTAATCAAAACCCTAATTCTACGTTTTCATATAGTAGTGTCACCTTTAACTATGCAAAACCTTGATCCTATGTTTTCTTTTCATAACACCTACTATACTTGAATCAAAAGCCTAATCCTATGCTTTCCATCAAAACCCTAATGCTTTGTTTTCTTTTTCGGAATGTTTCATTTTATTTTTAATCAAAACACTGACCCTATCTTTCAAAACCATAATCTTTTGGTTTTTCTTTCATAAAGTTTCTATCTTTCGGTCAAAACACGAATACTATGTTTCCTTTCCTTAATAACTCATAATCAAAACCCTAATCTTATGTTTTTCTTATAGTAATGTCTCCTAATTTTCAGTTTTGAATGAAAACTCTAATCTTTGTTGTCATTTTCAAATGACTCGTATTTTTGAACCAAGAAACCCTAACCCTTTTTTTTTTACTTTCAGAATATCTACTATTTTTTAATCAAAACACTAATTCTACGTTTTTTTATGGTAGTGTCACCTTTCACTATCCAAAACCTTGATCCTATGTTTTTTCTTTTCGTAACGGCTACTATACTTGAATCAAAAGACTAATTCTATGCTTTCAATCAAAACCCTAATGCTTTGTTTTCTTTTTTGGAATGTCTCATTTTGTTTTTTTTATCAAAACACTAACCTATTTTTTAAAACAATGATGTTTTGTTTTTCTTTCGTAAAGTCTCCTATCTTTCGGTCAAAACACGAATAGTATATTTCCTTTCCTTAATAACTCATATCTATATATTTTTAATCAAAACCCTAATCTTATATTTTCTTATAGTAATGTCTCCTAATTTTCAGTTTTGAATGAAAACCCTAGTCTTTGCTATCATTTTTAAATGACTCATATTTTTGAACCAAGAAAATATAACCCTTTCTTTTATTCTCGGAATATCTACTATTGTTGAATGAAAACCCTAATTCGACGTTTTCTTATGGTAGTGTCACCTATCACTATCCAAAACCTTGATTCTATGTTTTTCTTTCGTAATGCCTACTAACTTGAATCAAAAGCCTAATCCTATGCTCTGAATAAAAATCCAAATGCTTTGTTTTCTTTTTCGGAATGTCTTATTTTGTTTTTAGTCAAAACACTAACCCAATCTTTCAAAACCATAATCTTTTGTTTTTATTTCGTAAAGTCTCCTATCTTTCGCTCAAAATATAAATACTATGTTTCCTTTTCTTAATAACTCCTATCTATATGTTTTTAATCAAAACCCTAGTCTTATGTTTTTCTTATAGTAATGTCACCTAATTTTTAGTTTTGAATTGAAACCATAGTCTTTGTTGTTATTGTAAGATGACTCGTATTTTTAAATCAAGAAACACTATCCCTTTTTTTTTTCCTTTTGAATACCTACTATTTTTTAATCAAAACCCTAATCCTATGTTTTCTTATGGTAGTGTCACCTTTCACTATCCAAAACCTTGATCTTATGTTTTCTTTTCGTAACACCTACTATACGTGAATCAAAAGCCTAATCCTATACTTTCCATCAAAACCCTAATGCTTTATTTTCTTTTCTGAATGTTTCATTTTGTTTTAATCAAAACACTAACCCTATATTTCAAAATCATAATCTTTTGTTTTTCATTCGTAAAGTCTCCTATCTTTCGGTCAAAACAGGAATCTTATGTTTATTTTTTCTTAATAACTCCTATCTATATATGTTTTTAATCAAAACCCTAATCTTATGTTTTTGTTGTAGTAATGTCCCCTAATTTTCAGTTTTGAATGAAAACCTAGTCTTTGTTGTTATTTTGAAATGACTCATAATTTTGAACCAAGAAACAATAACCCTTTTTTTTCCATTCGGAATACCTACTATTTTTGAATCAAACCCTAATTCTATGTTTTGTTATGGTAGTGTCACCTTTAACTATGCAAAACAGTTATCCTATATTTTCTTTTCGTAACGCCTACTATACTTGAATCAAAAGCCTAATCCTATGCTTTCCATCAAACCCCTAATGCTTTGTTTTCTTTTCTGAATGTCTCATTTTTTTTTAATCAAAACATTAACCTTATCTTTCAACACCATAATCTTTTATTTTTCTTTCATAAAGTCTCCTATCTTTCGTTCAAAACACGAATCTTACGTTTTCTTTTTTCTTAATAAGTCCTATCTATTTGTTTTTAATCAAAACACTAATCTTATGTTTTCTTATAGTAGTAATGCCTCCTTTTTTTAAATTTTGAATCAAAACCCTAGTCTTTATTATTATTTTAAAATGACTCATATTTTTTTAACCAAAACCCATAACCCTTTCTTTTCCTTTCAGCATAGTTATTATTTTTGAATCAAAACGCTATGCCTAAGTTTCCTTATGGTAGTGTCACCTTTCTTTAATCAAAACCTTGATCCTATGTTTATTTTTTTCATAACACCTACTATACTTGAATAAAAATCTTATTCCTATGCTTTCAATCAAAACCTTAATGCTTTATTTTCTTTTTGGAATGTCTCATTTTGTTTTTAATAAAAAAACTAACCCAATCTTTGAAAATCATAATTTTTTGTTTCTCTTTCATAAAGTCTCCTATCTTTCGATCAAAACACGAATCTCATATTTTCTTTTTTTAATAACTCCTATCTATATGTTTTTAATAAAAATTCTAATCTTATGGTTTCTTATAATCTATTTTTCAGTTTTGAATCAAAACCCTAGTCTTTGTTTTCACTTAAAATTGACTCGTATTTTTTAACCAAGACCCCCAAACCTTTCTTTTCTTTTTGGAATACATACTATTTTTTAATCAAAACCCTAATCATAGGTTTTTCTTATTGTGGTGTCACCTCCTTTTAATCAAAACCTTAATCCTATATTTTATTTTCGTAACGCATACTATACTTGAATCAAAAGCCTAATTCTATGCTTTCAATTAAAACCCTAATGCTTTGTTTTCTTCTCGGAATGTCTCATTTTGTTTTTAATCAAAACACTAAAACCATCTTTAAAACCATAATATTTTCTTTTTTTTTCGTAAAGTCTCCTATTTTTCTGTCAAAACAGGAATTCTATGTTTTCTTTTTTTAATAACTCCTATCTATATGTTTTTAATCAAAACCATAATCTTATGTTTTCTTTAGTAATGTCTCCTAATTTTCAGTTTTGAATGAAAACCCTAGTCTTTGTTGTCATATTAAAATGACACGTATTTTTGAACCAAGAACCCCGAACACTTTCTTTTCCCTTCGTAACACCTACTATTTTTTAATCAAAACCCTAATCCTAGGTTTTCTTATGGTAGTGTCACTTTTTACTTTTCAAAACTTTGATTCTATGTTTTCTTTTCGAAACGCCTACTTTACTTGAATAAAAAGCATAATCCTATGCTTTCAATTAAGACCCTAATGCTTTGTTTTCTTTTCGGAAAGTCTCATTTTATTTTTAATCAAAAAACTAACCCAATCTTTCAAAAATCTTTTGTTTCTCTTTCGTAAAGTCTCCTATCTTTCAGTCAAAACACAAATTCCATGTTTCCACTTCATAATAATTCATATATATATATGTTTTTAATCAAAATCCTAATCTTATGTTTTCTTATAGTAATGTCTCCTATTTTTCAGTTCTAAATCAAAACCCTTGACTTTGTTTTCATTTAAAAATGACTCGTATTTTTGAACCAATACCGCTAACCCTTTCTTTTTTTTCAGAATACATACTATTTTTTAATCAAAACCCTAATCCTAGATTTTTTTTACGGTGGTGTCACCTCTCTTTAACCAAAACCTTGATCCTATGTTTTCTTTTCGTAACACCTACTATACTTGAATCAAAAGCCTAATCCTATGCTTTCAATCAAAACCCTAATGCTTTGTTTTCTTATATGAATGTATCATTTTGTTTTTAATCAAAACACTAACCCTATATTTCAAAATCATAATCTTTTGTTTTTCTTTCCTAAAGTCTCCAATGCTTCGGTCAAAACACGAATCTTATGTTTTCTTTTCTTAAGAACTCCTATCTATATGTTTTTAATCAAAACACTAATCTTATGTTTTTGTTATAGTAATGTCTTCTAATTTTCAGTTTTGAATGAAAACCCTAGGCTTTGTTTTCATTTTGAAATGAATTGTATTTTTGAAACAAGAAACAATAACCTTTCTTTTCCTTTCGGAATACATATTATTTTTGAATGAAAAGCCTAATTCTACGTTTTCTTTTGGTAGTGTCACCTTTCACTATCCAAAACCTTGAACTTATGTTTTCTTTTCATAACGCCTACTATACTTGAATCAAAATCTTAATCCTATTCTTTCAATCAAAACCCTAATGATTTATTTTCTTTGTCGGAATGTTTCATTTTGTTTTTAATCAAAACACTAACCCAATCTTTCAAAACCATAATCTTTTGTTTTTCTTTCGTAAAGTCTCCTATATTTCGGTGAAAACACGAATACTATGTTTCCTTTCCTTAATAACTCACATCTATATGTTTTTAATCAAAACCCTAATCTTATGTTTTTCTTATTGTAATCTCTCCTAATTTTTAGTTTTGAATGAAAATCCTAGTCTTTGTTGTTATTTTCAAATGACTCGTATTTTTGAACCAAGAAACCCTAGCCCTTTCTTTTTCTTCCGGAATACCTACTATTTTTTGAATGAAAACCATAATCCTACGTTTTCTTATGGTAGTGCCACCTTTCACTATCCAAAATCTTGATCTTATGTTTTCTTTTGGTAACGCCTACTATACTTGAATCAAAAGCCTAATCCTATGATTTCAATCAAAAACATGATGCTTTGTATTCTTTTCGGAATGTCTCCTTTTGTTTTTAATTAAAACACTAACCCAATCTTTGAAAACCATAATCTTTTATTTTTTTCGTAAAGTCTCCTATCTTTCGGTCAAAATATGAATACTATGTTTTGTTTTCTTAATAACTCCTATCTAAATGTTTTTAATCAAAACACTAGTATGATATTTTTCTTATAGTAACAAGATGACTCGTATTTTTGAACCAAGAAACAATAACCCTTTCTTTTCCTTTAGGAATACCAAGTATGTTTGAATGAAAACCCTAATTCTACGTTTTCTTATGATAGTGTCACCTTTAACTATGCAAAACCTTGATCCTATGTTTTCTTTTCGTAACGCCTAATATACTTGAATCAAAAGCCTAATCCTATGCTTTCCATCAAAATTTTAATGCTTTGTTTTCTTTACTGAATGTCTCATTTTGTTTTTAATCAAAACACTAACACTGTATTTCAAAACCATAATCTTTTATTTTTTTTTTTTCGTAAAGTATCCTATCTTTCATTTAAAACACGAATCTTATGTTTTCTTTTCTTAAGAACTCCTATCTATATATTTTTAATCAAAACTCTAATCTTATGTTTTTGATATAGATTACATCTCCTAATTTTCAGTTTTGAATAAAAACAGTAGTCTTTGTTGTTATGTTGTAATGAATTTTATTTTTGAACCAAGAAACAATAACCCTTTCTTTTCCTTTCAGAATACGTATTATTTTTGAAAAAATCCCTAATTCTAGGTTTTCTTATGGTAGTGACAACTTTCACTATCCAAAACCTCGAACTTATGTTTTCTTTTCGTAACGCCTACTATAATTGAATCAAAAGCTTAATCCTATGCTTTCAATCAAAACCCTAATGCTTTGTTTTCTTTTTCGGCATGTTTAATTTTGTTTTTAATCAAAACACTAACCCAAACTTTCAAAACCATAATCTTTTGTTTTTATTTCGTAAAGTGTCATATCTTTAATTTAAAACACGAATCTTATGTTTTCTTTTCCTAAGAACTCCTATCTATATGTTTTTAATCAAAACTCTAATATTATGTTTTTGATATAGATTATGTCTCTTAATTTTCTGTTTTGAATGAAAACCCTAGTATTTGTTGTCATGTTGAAATGAATCTTATTTTTGAACCAAGAAATAATAACCCTTTCTTTTCCTTTTTAGAATAAATATTATTTTTGAATGAAAACCCTAATCCAACGTTTTCTTATGGTAGTGTCATCTTTCACTATCCAAAACCTTGATCCTATGTTTTCTTTCCGTAACACTGACACGACCTCTTGTGTGTATCCCGCAAGTGCACGGGTTTGTCGAAGTAATAAAATTTACCCTGGTGAGAGGGTAGTCGAATCCACAAGGAATAGGGATTTAGAATATGAGATTTCACTAATAAAGCTATGCGGCGTATGGAAAAGCAATAATAGGATCAATGAGTGAATATAGAATCAAACATAATGAAAGACAAGAAATTAAATAGAAAGATGGAAGATGAGAGAGTGCAAGTAAAAGAGAATAGAGAGGAACTAGCAATGGATGAAATAGGGTATCCGGACAAGCTACCTCTAGGATCTATGCTTCTAGTGCAGGACCATGCTATTATACTTCCCTATTGATGTTAATTGAGTCGAGGATATCCTAAAACTCACGGTCCCAAACCTAAGGACAACCGTGACTAATCCCAACACTGTGTCCCGGTATTAGGATTCACGTCAACCCTTCACTCTGTCGCTCGCACGACTAAGCCCCAGGGGAGTATATCTACCTAAACCACACAACGTGGGATTGCTTTAAGCTCTAGGGATTCCTAGTGGTAAAACCTGTTTCTATGTGTAGTTCTAACCCTTTGGTCGAGGTGGAAGAACCCTAGTCTAGATTAAGCCCCAGCGCGTAGAATTCACTTCAACCCTTCACTCTATTACTTGCGTAACTAAGCCCCAGGGGAGTTTATCTGCCTAGCACTTCACTCTATTTCGACCGCTGTGAAATCAAGGAAACGGAGGTAGGGAGAAACTATGTCGGAAGGGAATGGGGTACATCGCTACCTCACAACTCTCCCTCTCAACCCTCTTCAATCTTAAGTAGTCTAACTCTCAAAGAGTTGTCACACCTCTAAGGGGTAACCTAAATTGTTCTCAACCCTAGTGTCACATCTAAGGGAAAACATTAACAAGATGAAATTAAGATTTAAACTCAATTTTTATTCATCAATCATGGAAAAGCATAATAACAATGTTAAAGAAACATAAAAACCCTAGAGTTTACAAGTCCGAATACCCACAAGGGGTTTAGCTCCTCATGGAACTATACATGTTTATCAAAATAGAAAAGAAAGTACAAATCAAAGACATTGATGAAAACCCCCTTGTATATGGTGTGGCCGTGGTCTTGTGCGGCCGTCGAACGTCGGTGACGATGCCGATGACGGGCGCTAAACCTCCACGAAATCCTCTCCAAAACCCTAGCCGTACTCCCCAAGTTGAGGAGAAAGATGGGTTAAAAGATATCACAAAAGGTCTCCAAAATCCCCTTTTATAATGTTGAATCGTGGCTTTAAAATCGGACTTATCGGACTTACAGTGCTTGCTGAAATGCTCCCGAATCCGTTGTTCTTCATTGAGGCCATTGGTTGGGCACACAAACAATGGTAAGTCGTGCCGATTACTTCAAGTCTCCTTCTTTGTGAAGTTCTTCTAAGCTAAACGAGTTAGACTTGTTGTGAATGTGACTGCCTTTGTGCCCCTCCAAAGGAGGTTGGCACACACTCACAAGTCAAGCTCGTGCTTTGTTCCTTACTTGGTCCGAAAACTTCCCAACATCGGCGAACACGACCTAATTTCGTTCTTCTTCTCCAATTTAGCTCCACAAACCTTCAATGCACAAGAGTACACAAATACACACAATTTAGTGATAAAAACTAATAAAAGATATGCTTAATGTAAGATAATAACGCTTCGCGGTACTATAACACAAGCACTTATCAAACACCTACTATACTTGAATCAAAAGCCTAATCCTATGATTTCAATCAAAAACCTGACGCTTTGTTTTCTTTTTCGGAATGTCTCATTTTGTTTTTAATCAAAACACTAACCCAATCTTTCAAAACCATAATCTTTTGTTTTTCTTTCGTAAAGTTTCATATCTTTCGGTCAAAATATGAATACTATGTTTTCTTTTCTTAATAACTCCTATCTAAATGTTTTTAATCAAAACCCTAGTCTTATAATTTTCTTATAGTAATGTCTCTTAATTTTCAGTTTTGAATGAAAACCCTAGTCTTTGTTTTCATTGTAAGATGACTAGTATTTTTGAATTAAAAAACAATAACACTTTCTTTTCCTTTCGCAATACCTAGCATTTTTGAATGAAAACCCTAATTCTATGTTTTCTTATGGTAGTGTCACCTTTAACTATGCAAAACCTTGATCCTATGTTTTTCTTTTCGTAACGCCTACTATACTTGAATCAAAAGCCTAATCCTATGTTTTCCAACAAAACCTTAATCCTTTGTTTTCTTATTTTTGGGTCAAAACACGAATCCTATGTTTCCTTTACTAAATAACTCCTATCTATTTGTTTTTAATTAAAACACTGATCTTATTTTTCTTATAGTAATGTCTCCTGATTTTCAGTTTTGAATCAAAACCCTAGTCGTTATTTTCAATTAAAAATGACTCGTATTTTTTAACCGAGACCGCTAACCCTTTCTTTTTTTTTCGGAATACGTACTATTTTTTAATCAAAATCCTAACCCTAGATTTTCTTATGGTGGTGTCACCTCTCTTTAATCAAAACCTTGATCCTATGTTTTCTTTGCGTAACGCCTACTATACTTGAATCAAAAGCCTAATTCTATGCTTTCAATTAAAACAATAATGCTTTGTTTTCTTTTAGGAATGTCTCATTTTGTTTTTAATGAAAACACAAACCCTATCTTTCAAAACCATAATTTTTTATTCTTTCGTAAAATCTCCTATCTTTCGGTGAAAACACGAATACTATGTTTCCTTTTCTTAATAACTCCTATCTATATGTTTTTCATCAAAACCCTTAGCTTATGTTTCCTTATAGCAATGTCTAATATTTTCAGTTTTAAATCAAAACCATAGTCTTTGTTTTCATTTAAAAATGACTCATATTTTTCAACCAAGACGACAAACCCTTTCTTTTCTTTTTGGGATACCTACTATTTTTTAATCAATATCCTAATCCTAGGTTTTCTCATGGTAGTGTTACATGTCTTTAATCAAAACCTTAATCCTATATATTTTTTTTTTGTAACGCATACTATACTTGAATCAAAAGCCTAACCCTATTCTTTCAATCAAAACCCTAATGCTTTGTTTTCTTTTTCGGAATGCCTCATTTTGTTTTTAATCAAAACACTAACCCTATATTTCAAAACTATAATCTTTTGTTTTTCTTTAGTAAAGTCTCCTATCTTTCGTTCAAAACACGAATACTATGTTTGCTTTTCCTAATAACTGCTATATATATGTTTTTAATCAGAACAATAATCTTATGTTTTCTTATAGTAATGTCTCCTGATTTTCAGTTTTGAATGAAACCCTAGTCTTTGTTGTCATTTTAAAATGACTCGTATCTTTGAACCAAGAACCCGGAACCCTTTCTTTTCTTTTTAGGATACCTACTATTTTTGAATTAAAACCCTAATCCTAGATTTTCTTATGATAGTGTCACATTTCTTTAATCAAAACCTTAATCCTATGTTTTTTTTCGTAACGCCTCTTATACTTGAATCAAAAGCCCAACCCTATGCTTTCAATCAAACCGTAATGCTTTGTTTTCTCTTTCGGATTGTCTCATTTTGTTTTTAATCAAAAAACTGACCCAATCTTTCAAAACCATAATCTTTTTTCTCTTTCGTAAAGTCTCCTATCTTTCGGTCAAAACACGAATCCCATGTTTCCTTTTCTTAATAACTCATATCTATATGTTTTTAATCAAAATCCTAATCTTATGTTTTCTTATAGTAATGTCTCTTATTTTTCACTTTTGAATCAAAACCCTAAACTTTGTTTTCATTTAAAAATGACTCGTATTTTTGAACCAAAACCGCTAACATTTTCTTTTCTTTTCGGAATACATAATATTTTTTAATCAAAACCCTTATCCTAGATTTTTTTTACGGTGGTGTCACCTCTCTTTAATCAAAACCTTTATCCTATATTTTTTTTCGTAATGTCTACTATACTTGAATCAAAAGCCTAATTCTATACTTTCAATCAAAACCCTAATACTTTGTTTTCTTTTTGGAATGTCTCATTTCGTTTTTAATCAAAACACTAACCCTCTCTTTCAAAACCATAATCTTTTGTTTTTGTTTCGTAAAGTCTATTATCTTTCGGTCAAAACACGAATACTATGTTTCCTTTTCGTAATAACTCCAATCTATATGTTTTTCATCAAAACCCTAATATTATGTTTTCTTATAGTAATGATGTCTCCTAATTTTCAGTTTTGAATGAAAACTCTAGTCTTTGCTGTCATTTTAAAATGACTCGTATTTTTGAAAGAAGAAACCCTAATCCTTTCTTTTTCTTTCAGAATACTTATTATTTTTGAATCAAAACCCTAATCCTATATTTTCTTATGATAGTGTCACCTTTCACTTTTCAAAACCTTTATCCTATGTTTTCTTTTCGTAACGCCTACTATACTTGAATCAAAAGCCTAATCCTATGCTTTCAATCAAAACACTAATGCTTTGTTTTCTTTTTCGGAATATCTCATTTTGTTTAATCAAAACAATAACCCTATCTTTCGAAACTATAATCTTTTGTTTTTGTTTTTTAAAGACTCCTATCTTTCAAACACGAATACTATGTTTTCTTTTCTTAATAACCCCTATCTATATGTCTTTAATCAAAATCCCAATCTTATGTTTTCTTATAGTAATGTCTCCCAATTTTCAGTTTTGAATGAAAAGCGTAGTCTTTGTTGTCATTTTAAAATGACTCGTATTTTTGAACCAAGAAACCCTAACCCTTTCTTTCCCTTTCGGAATAACTGCTATTTTTTAATCAAAACCCTAATTCTATGTTTTCTTATGGTAGTGTCCCCTTTCACCATCCAAAACTTAGATCCTATGTTTTCTTTTTGTAACGCCTACAATACTTGAATCAAAATCCTAATCTTATGCTTTCAATCAAAGCTCTAATGCTTTATTTTCTTTTTCGTAATGTCTCATTTTGTTTTTAATCAAAACAATAACCCTATTTTTCGAAACCATAATCTTTTGTCTTTTTTTCGTAAAGTGTACCATCTTTCGGTCAAAACACGAACACTTTGTTTCCTTTTCTTAATAACTCCTATTTATATGTTATTAATCAAAACCCTAATCTTATGGTTTTCTTATAGTAATGTCTCCTAATTTTCAGTTTTGAATTAAAACCCTAGTGTTTATTGTCATTTTAAAATGACTCATATTTTTTAACAAAGAAACAATAACCCTTTCTTTTCTATTTAGAATACATACAATTTTTTAATCAAAACACTAATTCTACATTTTCTTATGGTAGTGTTACCTTTCACTATCCAATACCGTGATCCTATGTTTTCTTTTCGTAACGCCAACTATATATGAATCAAATGCTTTCCATGAAAACCCTAATATTTTGTTTTCTTTTCGGAATGTCACATTTTGTTTTTAACCAAAACACTAACCCTATATTTCAAAACCATAATCTTTTGTTTTTCTTTCGTAAAGTCTCCTATCTTTCGGTCAAACACGAATCTTATATTTCCTTTTCTTAGTAACTACTACCTATTTATTTTTAATCAAAACAATAATCTTATGTTTTCTTATGGTAATGTCTACTAATTTTCTGGTTTCAATCAAAACCCCAATCTATCTTTTCATTTAAAAATGACTCGTATTGTTTAACCAGGACCCCTAACCCTTTCTTTCCTTTTCATAGTAGTAACTAAGTTTGAATCAAAACCCTAATCATAGGTATTCTTTTGGTGGTGTCACCTCTCTTTACTCAAAACTTTGATCCTATGTTTACTTTTCGTAACGCATTCTATACTTGAATCGAAAACTTAATTCTTTGCTTTCAATTAAAACCCTAATTCTTTGTTTACTTTTTCGGAATGTCTCATTTTGTTTTTAATGAAAAAACTAACCCTATATTACAAAACCATATTCTATTGTTTTTCTAACGTAAAATCTAATATCTTTCGTTCAAAACACGGATACTATGTTTCCTTTTATTAATAACTCCTATCTATATGTTTTTTAATCAAAACCCTAATCTTATGTTTTTTCTTATGCTAATGTCTACTAATTTTCTGATTTCATTGAAAACCCTAATCTATCTTTTCATTTAAAAATGACTCGTATTGTTTAACCAAGATCCCTAACCATTTCTTTCCTTTACATAGTAGTTACTAAGTTTGAATCAAAACCCTAATCATAGGTATTCTTTTGGTGGTGTCACCTCTCTTTACTCAAAACCTTGATCCTATGTTTACTTTTCGTAACGCATTCTATACTTGTATCGAAAACTTAATTCTTTGCTTTCAATTGAAACCCTAATGCTTTGTTTACTTTTTCGGAATGTCTCATTTTGTTTTTAATGAAAAAACTAACCATATATTACAAAACCATATTCAATTGTTTTTCTAACGTAAAATCCAATATCTTTCGTTCAAAACACGGATACTATGTTTCCTTTTATTAATAACTCCTATCTATATGTTTTTTAATCAAAACAATAATCTTATGTTTTCTTATGGTAATAATGTCTACTAATTTTCTGGTTTCAATCAAAACACTAATCTATCTTTTCATTTAAAAATGACTCGTATTGTTTAACCAGGACCCCTAACCCTTTCTTTCCTTTTCATAGTAGTTACTAAGTTTGAATCAAAACCCTAATCATAGGTATTCTTTTGGTGGTGTCTCACCTCTCTTTACTCAAAACTTTGATCCTATGTTCACTTTTCGTAACGCATTATATACTTGAATCGAAAACTTAATTCTTTGCTTTCAATTGAAACCCTAATGCTTTGTTTACTTTTTCGGAATGTCTCATTTTGTTTTTAATGAAAAAACTAACCCTATATTACAAAACCATATTTTATTGTTTTTCTAACGTAAAATCTAATATCTTTCGTTCAAAACACGGATACTATGTTTCCTTTTATTAATAACTCCTATCTATATGTTTTTTAATCAAAACCCTAATCTTATGTTTTTTCTTATGCTAATGTCCACTAATTTTCTGGTTTCATTCAAAACCCTAATCTATCTTTTCATTTAAAAATGACTCGTATTGTTTAACCAAGATCCCTAACCATTTCTTTCCTTTACATAGTAGTTACTAAGTTTGAATCAAAATCCTAATCATAGGTATTCTTTTGGTGGTGTCACCTCTCTTTACTCAAAACCTTGATCCTATGTTTTCTTTTCGTAACGCATTCTATACTTGAATCGAAAACTTAATTCTTTGCTTTCAATTGAAACCCTAATGCTTTGTTTACTTTTTCGGAATGTCTCATTTTGCTTTTAATGAAAAAACTAACCATATATTACAAAACCATATTCAATTGTTTTTCTAACGTAAAATCCAATATCTTTCGTTCAAAACACGGATACTATGTTTCCTTTTATTAATAACTCCTATCTATATGTTTTTTAATCAAAACACTAATCTTATGTTTTCTTATGGTAATAATGTCTACTAATTTTCTGGTTTCAATAAAAACACTAATCTATCTTTACATTTAAAAATGACTCATATTGTTTAACCAGGAACCCTAACCCTTTCTTTCCTTTTCATAGTAGTTACTAAGTTTGAATCAAAACACTAATCATAGATATTCTTTTGGTGGTGTCACCACTCTTTACTCAAAACTTTGATCCTATGTTTACTTTTCGTAATGCATTCTATACTTGAATCGAAAACTTAATTCTTTGCTTTCAATTGAAACCCTAATGCTTTGTTTACTTTTTCGGAATGTCTCATTTTGTTTTTAATGAAAAAACTAACCCTATATTACAAAACCATATTCTATTGTTTTTCTAACTTAAAATCTAATATCTTTCGTTCAAAACACGGATACTATGTTTACTTTTATTAATAACTCCTATCTATATGTTTTTTAATCAAAACCCTAATCTTATGTTTTTTCTTATGCTAATGTCTACTAATTTTCTGGTTTCATTCAAAACCCTAATCTATTTTTTCATTTAAAAATAACTCGTATTGTTTAACCAAGATCCCTAACCATTTCTTTCCTTTACATAGTAGTTACTAAGTTTGAATCAAAACCCTAATCATAGGTATTCTTTTGGTGGTGTCACCTCTCTTTACTCAATACCTCGATCGTATGTTTACTTTTCGTAACGCATTCTATACTTGAATCGAAAACTTAATTCTTTGCTTTCAATTGAAACCCTAATGCTTTGTTTACTTTTTCAGTATGTCTCATTTTGTTTTTAATGAAAAAACTAACCATATATTACAAAACCATATTCAATTGTTTTTCTAACCTAAAATCCAATATCTTTCGTTCAAAACACGGATACTATGTTTCCTTTTATTAATAACTCCTATCTATATGTTTTTTAATCAAAACACTAATCTTATGTTTTCTTGTGGTAATGTCTACTAATTTTCTGGTTTCAATCAAAACACTAATCTATCTTTTCATTTAAAAATGACTCGTATTGTTTAACCAGGACCCCTAACCATTTCTTTCCTTTCCATAGTAGTTACTAAGTTTGAATCAAAACCCTAATCATAGGTACTCTTTTGGTGGTGTCACCTCTATTTACTCAAAGCCTTCATCCTATGTTTACTTTTCGTAACGCATTCTATACTTGAATCGAAAACTTAATTCTTTGCTTTCAATTGAAACCCCAATGCTATGTTTACTTTTTCGGAACGTCTCATTTTGGTTTTAATGAAAAAACTAGCCCCATATTACAAAACCATATTCTATTTTTTTTCTGACGTAAAATCCAATATCTTTCGTTCAAAACACGGATACTATGTTTCCTTTTATTAATAACTCCTATCTATATGTTTTTTAATCAAAACACTAATCTTATGTTTTCTTATGATAATGTCTACTAATTTTCTGGTTTCATTCAAAACCCTAATCTATCTTTTCATTTAAAAATGACTCGTATTGTTTAACCAAGATCCCTAACCATTTCTTTCCTTTGCATAGTAGTTACTAAGTTTGAATCAAAACCCTAATCATAGGTATTCTTTTGGTGGTGTCACCTCTCTTTACTCAAAATCTTGCTCCTATGTTTATTTTTCGTAACGCATTCTATACTTGAATCGAAAACTTAATTCTTTGCTTTCAATTGAAACCCTAATGCTTTGTTTACTTTTTCGGAATGTCTCATTTTGCTTTTAATGAAAAAATTAACCATATATTACAAAACCATATTCAATTGTTTTTCTAACGTAAAATCCAATATCTTTCGTTCAAAACACGGATACTATGTTTCCTTTTATTAATAACTCCTATCTTTATGTTTTTTAATCAAAACACTAATCTTATGTTTTCTTATGGTAATAACGTCTACTAATTTTCTGGTTTCAATCAAAACCCTAATCTATCTTTTCATTTAAAAATAACTCGTATTGTTTTAACCAGGACCGCTAACCATTTCTTTCCTTTTCATAGTAGTTACTAAGTTTGAATCAAAACCCTAATCATAGATATTCTTTTGGTGGTGTCACCACTCTTTACTCAAAACTTTGATCCTATGTTTACTTTTCGTAATGCATTCTATACTTGAATCGAAAACTTAATTCTTTGCTTTCAATTGAAACCCTAATGCTTTGTTTACTTTTTCGAAATGTCTCATTTTGTTTTTAATGAAAAAACTAACCCTATATTACAAAACCATATTCTATTGTTTTTCTAACGTAAAATCTAATATCTTTCTTTCAAAACACGGATACCATGTTTCCTTTTATTAATAACTCCTATCTATATGTTTTTTAATCAAAACCCTAATCTTATGTTTTTTCTTATGCTAATGTCTACTAATTTTCTGGTTTCATTCAAAACCCTAATCTATTTTTTCATTTAAAAATGACTCGTATTGTTTAACCAAGATCCCTAACCATTTCTTTCCTTTACATAGTAGTTACTAAGTTTGAATCAAAACCCTAATCATAGGTATTCTTTTGGTGGTGTCACCTCTCTTTACTCAATACCTCGATCGTATGTTTACTTTTCGTAACGCATTCTATACTTGAATCGAAAACTTAATTCTTTGCTTTCAATTGAAACCCTAATGCTTTGTTTACTTTTTCGGTATGTCTCATTTTGTTTTTAATGAAAAAACTAACCATATATTACAAAACCATATTCAATTGTTTTTCTAACCTAAAATCCAATATCTTTCGTTCAAAACACGGATACTATGTTTCCTTTTATTAATAACTCCTATCTATATGTTTTTTAATCAAAACACTAATCTTATGTTTTCTTGTGGTAATGTCTACTAATTTTCTGGTTTCAATCAAAACACTAATCTATCTTTTCATTTAAAAATGACTCGTATTGTTTAACCAGGACCCCTAACCCTTTATTTCCTTTTCATAGTAGTTACTAAGTTTGAATCAAAACCCTAATCATAGGTATTCTTTTGGTGGTGTCACCTCTCTTTACTCAAAACTTTGATCCTATGTTTACTTTTCGTAACGCATTATATACTTGAATCGAAAACTTAATTCTTTGCTTTCAATTGAAACCCTAATGCTTTGTTTACTTTTTCGGAATGTCTCATTTTGTTTTTAATGAAAAAACTAACCCTATATTACAAAACCATATTCTATTGTTTTTCTAACGTAAAATCTAATATCTTTCTTTCAAAACACGGATACTATGTTTCCTTTTATTAATAACTCCTATCTATATGTTTTTTAATCAAAACCCTAATCTTATGTTTTTTCTTATGCTAATGTCCACTAATTTTCGGGTTTCCTTCAAAACCCTAATCTATCTTTTCATTTAAAAATGACTCGTATTGTTTAACCAAGATCCCTAACCATTTCTTTCCTTTGCATAGTAGTTACTAAGTTTGAATCAAAACCCTAATCATAGGTATTCTTTTGGTGGTGTCACCTCTCTTTACTCAAAATCTTGCTCGTATGTTAATTTTTCGTAACGCATTCTATACTTGAATCGAAAACTTAATTCTTTGCTTTCAATTGAAACCCTAATGCTTTGTTTACTTTTTCGGAATGTCTCATTTTGCTTTTAATGAAAAAATTAACCATATATTACAAAACCATATTCAATTGTTTTTCTAACGTAAAATCCAATATCTTTCGTTCAAAACACGGATACTATGTTTCCTTTTATTAATAACTCCTATCTATATGTTTTTTAATCAAAACACTAATCTTATGTTTTCTTATGGTAATAACGTCTACTAATTTTCTGGTTTCAATCAAAACCCTAATCTATCTTTTCATTTAAAAATAACTCGTATTGTTTAACCAGGACCGCTAACCATTTCTTTCCTTTTCATAGTAGTTACTAAGTTTGAATCAAAACCCTAATCATAGGTACTCCTTTGCTGGTGTCACCACTTTTTACTCAAAACCTTGATCCTATGTTTACCTTTCGTAACGCATTCTATATACTTGAATCGAAAACTTAATTCTTTGCTTTCAATTGAAACACTAATGCTTTTTTACTTTTTCGGAATGTCTCATTTTGTTTTTAATAAAAAAACTAACCATATATTACAAAACAATAATCTTTTGTTTTTATTTCGTAAAGTCTAATATCTTTCTTTCAAAACACGGATCCTATGTACCCTTTTATTAATAATTCCTATCTATAAGTTTTTTAATCAAAACCCTAATCTTATGTTTCTTATGTTAATGTCTACTAATATTAAAGTTTAAATCAAAAACCTAATCTTTCTTTTCATTTATAAATGACTCGTATTTTTTAACCAAGGCCCCTAACCCTTTCTTTTCTTTTCATAGTAGTTAATATGTTTGAATGAAAACCCTAACCCTAGGTATTCTTTCGGTGGTGTCACCTCTCTTTACTAAAAACCATGATCTTATGTTTTTTTTTCGTAACCCATAATATACTTGAATCGAAAACCTAATTCTTTGCTTTAAATTTTAACCCTAATGCTTTGTTTACTTTTTCGGAATGTCTCATTTTTTTTTTAATGAAAAAACTAACCCTATATTACAAAACCATATTCTATTGTTTTTGTAACGTAAAATCTAATATCTTTCGTTCAAAACACAGATACTATGTTTCCTTTTATTAATAACTCCTATCTATATATTTTTTAATCAAAACACTAATCTTATGTTTTTCTTATGGTAATGTCTACTAATTTTCTGATTTCATTCAAAACCCTAATCTATCTTTTCATTTAAAAGTGACTCGTATTGTTTAACCAGGACCCCTAACCCTTTCTTTACTTTTCATAGTAGTTACTAGGTTTGAATCAAAACCCCAATTATAGGTATTCTTTTGGTGGTGTCACCTCTCTTTACTCAAAACTTTGATCCTATGTTTACTTTTCGTAACGCATTCTATACTTCAATCGAAAACTTAATTCTTTACTTTCAATTGAAACCCTAATGCTTTTTTACTTTTTCGGGATGTCTCATTTTGTTTTTAATGAAAAAACAAACCCTATATTACAAAACTATATTCTATTGTTTTTCTAACGTAAAGTCTAATATCTTTCGTTCAAAACACGGATCCTATGTTTCCTTTTATTAATAACTCCTATCTACATGTTTTTTTATCAAAACCCTAATCTTATGTTTTCTTATGGTAATGTCTACTAATTTTCTGGTTTCATTCAAAACCCTAATCTATCTTTTCATTTAAAAATGACTCGTATTGTTTAACCAAGACCGTTAACCATTTCTTTCCTTTCCATAGTAGTTACTAAGTTTGAATCAAAACCCAAATCATAGGTACTCTTTTGGTGGTGTCACCTCTCTTTACTCAAAACCTTGATCCTATGTTTACTTTTCGTAACGCATTCTATACTTGAATCGAAAACTTAATTCTTTGCTTTCAATTGAAACCCCAATGCTTTGTTTACTTTTTCGGAACGTCTCATTTTGGTTTTAATGAAAAAACTAGCCCTATATTACAAAACCATATTCTAATGTTTTTCTAACGTAAAATCCAATATCTTTCGTTCAAAACAAGGATACTATGTTTCCTTTTATTAATAACTCCTATCTATATGTTTTTTAATCAAAACACTAATCTTATGTTTTCTTATGATAATGTCTACTAATTTTCTGGTTTCAATCAAAACCCTAATCTATCTTTTCATTTAAAAATGACTCGTATTGTTTAACTAGGACCCCTAAACCTTTCTTTCCTTTTCATAGTAGTTACTAAGTTTGAATCAAGACCCTAATCATAGGTATTCTTTTGGTGGTGTCACCTCTCTTTACTCAAAACCTTGATCCTTTGTTTACTTTTCGTAACGCATTCTATACTTGAATCGAAAACTTAATTCTTTACTTTCAATTGAAACCCTAATGCTTTTTTAATTTTTCAAGATGTCTCATTTTGTTTTTAATGAAAAAACAAACCCTATATTACAAAACAATATTCTATTGTTTTTCTAACGTAAAGTCTAATACCTTTCGTTCAAAACACGGATCCTATGTTTCCTTTTATTAATAACTCCTATCTACATGTTTTCTAATCAAAACCCTAATCTTATGTTTTATTATGGTAATGTCTACTAATTTTCTGGTTTCATTCAAAACCCTAATCTATCTTTTCATTTAAAAATGACTCGTATTGTTTAACCAAGACCGTTAACCATTTCTTTCCTTTCCATAGTAGTTACTAAGTTTGAATCAAAACCCTAATCATAGGTACTCTTTTGGTGGTGTCACCACTCTTTACTCAAAACCTTGATCCTATGTTTACTTTTCGTAACGCATTCTATATACTTGAATCGAAAACTTAATTCTTTGCTTTCAATTGAAGCACTAATGCTTTTTTACTTTTTCGGAATGTCTCATTTTGTTTTTAATCAAAAACTAAGCATATATTACAAAACAATAATCTTTTTTTTTTATTTCGTAAAGTCTAATATCTTTCGGTCAAAACACGGATCCTATGTACCCTTTTATTAATAACTCCTATCTATATGTTTTTTAATCAAAACCCTAATCTTATGTTGCTTATGTTAATGTCTACTAATTTTAAAGTTTAAATCAAAACCCTAATCTATCTTTGCATTTAAAAATGACTCGTATTGTTTAACTAGGACCCCTAAACCTTTCTTTCCGTTTCATAGTAGTTACTAAGTTTGAATCAAGACCCTAATCATAGGTATTCTTTTGGTGGTGTCACCTCTCTTTACTTGAATCGAAAACCCTAATGGTTTTTTAATTTTTCAAGATGTCTCATTTTGTTTTTAATGAAAAAACAAACCCTATATTACAAAACAATATTCTATTGTTTTTCTAACGTAAAGTCTAATACCTTTCGTTCAAAACACGGATCCTATGTTTCCTTTTATTAATAACTCCTATCTACATGTTTTTTAATCAAAACCCTAATCTTATGTTTTATTATGGTAATGTCTACTAATTTTCTGGTTTCAATCAAAACCCTAATCTATCTTTTCATTTAAAAATGATTCGTATTGTTTAACTAGGACCCCTAAACCTTTCTTTCCTTTTCATAGTAGTTACTAAGTTTGAATCAAGACCCTAATCATAGGTATTCTTTTGGTGGTGTCACCTCTATTTACTCAAAACCTTCATCCTATGTTTACTTTTCGTAACGCATTCTATACTTGAATCGAAAACTTAATTCTTTACTTTCAATTGAAAACTTAATGCTTTTTTACTTTTTCGGGATGTCTCATTTTGTTTTTTATTGAAAAAACAAACCCTATATTACAAAACCATATTGTATTGTTTTTCTAACGTAAAGTCTAATATCTTTCGTTCAAAACACGGATCCTATGTTTCCTTTTATTAATAACTCCTATCTACATGTTTTTTAATTAAAACCCTAATCTTATGTTTTCTTATGGTAATGTCTACTAATTTTCTGGTTTCATTCAAAACCCTAATCTATCTTTTCATTTAAAAATGACTCGTATTGTTTAACCAAGGCCGTTAACCATTTCTTTCCTTTCCATAGTAGTTACTAAGTTTGAATCAAAACCCTAATCATAGGTACTCTTTTGGTGGTGTCACCTCTCTTTACTCAAAGCCTTGATCCTATGTTTACTTTTCGAAACGCATTCTATACTTAAATCGAAAACTTAATTCTTTGCTTTCAATTGAAACCCCAATGCTTTGTTTACTTTTTCGGAACGTCTCATTTTCGTTTTAATGAAAAAACTAGCTCTATATTACAAAACCATATTCTATTTTTTTTCTAACGTAAAATCCAATATCTTTCGTTCAAAACACGGATACTATGTTTCCTTTTATTAATAACTCCTATCTATATGTTTTTTAATCAAAACACTAATCTTATGTTTTCTTATGATAATGTCTACTAATTTTCTGGTTTCAATCAAAACCCTAATCTATCTTTTCATTTAAAAATGACTCGTATTGTTTAACTAGGACCCCTAAAACTTTCTTTCCTTTTCATAGTAGTTACTAAGTTTGAATCAAGACCCTAATCATAGGTATTCTTTTGGTGGTGTCACCTCTATTTACTCAAAACCTTCATCCTATGTTTACTTTTCGTAACACATTCTATACTTGAATCGAAAACTTAATTCTTTACTTTCAATTGAAAACTTATTGCTTTTT
This sequence comes from Dioscorea alata, assembly GCA_020875875.1. Taxonomy (NCBI): domain Eukaryota; kingdom Viridiplantae; phylum Streptophyta; class Magnoliopsida; order Dioscoreales; family Dioscoreaceae; genus Dioscorea; species Dioscorea alata. Next base: position 10,399,322 of record CM037013.1, on the reverse strand, counting down.
TATTTGTTCGGGATGTCTCATTTTGTTTTTAATGAAAAAACAAACCCTATATTACAAAATCATATTCTATTGTTTTTCTAACGTAAAGTCTAATATCTTTCGTTCAAAACACGGATCCTATATTTCCTTTTATTAATAACTCCTATCTACATGTTTTTTAATCAAAACCCTAATCTTATGTTTTCTTATGGTAATGTCTACTAATTTTCTGGTTTCATTCAAAACCCTAATCTATCTTTTCATTTAAAAATGACTCGTATTGTTTAACCAAGGCCGTTAACCATTTCTTTCCTTTCCATAGTAGTTACTAAGTTTGAATCAAAACCCTAATCATAGGTACTCTTTTGGTGGTGTCACCTCTATTTACTCAAAGCCTTCATCCTATGTTTACTTTTCGTAACACATTCTATACTTGAATCGAAAACTTAATTCTTTGCTTTCAATTGAAACCCCAATGCTATGTTTACTTTTTCGGAACGTCTCATTTTGGTTTTAATGAAAAAACTAGCCCTATATTACAAAACCATATTCTATTTTTTTTCTGACGTAAAATCCAATATCTTTCGTTCAAAACACGGATACTATGTTTCCTTTTATTAATAACTCCTATCTATATGTTTTTTAATCAAAACACTAATCTTATGTTTTCTTATGATAATGTCTACTAATTTTCTGGTTTCAATCAAAACCCTAATCTATCTTTTCATTTAAAAATGACTCGTATTGTTTAACTAGGACCCCTAAACCTTTCTTTCCTTTTCATAGTAGTTACTAAGTTTGAATCAAGACATTAATCATAGGTATTCTTTTGATGGTGTCACCTCTCTTTACTCAAAACCTTCATCCTATGTTTACTTTTCGTAACGCATTCTATACTTGAATCGAAAACTTAATTCTTTACTTTCAATTGAAAACTTAATGCTTTGTTTACTTTTTCGGGATGTCTCATTTTGTTTTTAATGAAAAAACAAACCCTATATTACAAAACCATATTCTATTGTTTTTCTAACGTAAAGTCTAATATCTCTCGTTCAAAACACGGGTCCTATGTTTCCTTTTATTAATAACTCCTATCTACATGTTTTTTAATCAAAACCCTAATCTTATGTTTTCTTATGGTAATGTCTACTAATTTTCTGTTTTCATTCAAAACCCTAATCTATCTTTTCATTTAAAAATGACTCGTATTGTTTAACCAAGGCCGTTAACCATTTCTTTCCTTTCCATAGTAGTTACTAAATTTGAATCAAAACCCTAATCATAGGTACTCTTTTGGTGGTGTCACCTCTCTTTACTCAAAGCCTTCATCCTATGTTTACTTTTCGTAACACATTCTATACTTGAATCGAAAACTTAATTCTTTGCTTTCAATTGAAACCCCAATGCTATGTTTACTTTTTCGGAACGTCTCATTTTGGTTTTAATGAAAAAACTAGCTCTATATTACAAAACCATATTCTATTTTTTTTTCTAACGTAAAATCCAATATCTTTCGTTCAAAACACGGATACTATGTTTCCTTTTATTAATAACTCCTATCTATATGTTTTTTAATCAAAACACTAATCTTATGTTTTCTTATGATAATGTCTACTAATTTTCTGGTTTCAATCAAAACCCTAATCTATCTTTTCATTTAAAAATGACTCGTATTGTTTAACTAGGACCCCTAAAACTTTCTTTCCTTTTCATAGTAGTTACTAAGTTTGAATCAAGACCCTAATCATAGGTATTCTTTTGGTGGTGTCACCTCTATTTACTCGAAACCTTCATCCTATGTTTACTTTTCGTAACGCATTCTATACTTGAATCGAAAACTTAATTCTTTACTTTCAATTGAAAACTTATTGCTTTTTTACTTTTTCGGGATGTCTCATTTTGTTTTTTAATGAAAAAACAAACCCTATATTACAAAACCATATTCTATTGTTTTTCTAACGTAAAGTCTAATATTTTTCGTTCAAAACACGGATCCTATGTTTCCTTTTATTAATAACTCCTATCTACATGTTTTTTAATCAAAACCCTAATCTTATGTTTTCTTATGGTAATGTCTACTAATTTTCTGTTTTCATTCAAAACCCTAATCTATCTTTTCATTTAAAAATGACTCGTATTGTTTAACCAAGGCCGTTAACCATTTCTTTCCTTTCCATAGTAGTTACTAAGTTTGAATCAAAACCCTAATCATAGGTACTCTTTTGGTGGTGTCACCTCTCTTTACTCAAAGCCTTCATCCTATGTTTACTTATCGTAACACATTCTATACTTGAATCGAAAACTTAATTCTTTGCTTTCAATTGAAACCCCAATGCTATGTTTACTTTTTCGGAACGTCTCATTTTGGTTTTAATGAAAAAACTAGCTCTATATTACAAAACCATATTCTATTTTTTTTCTAACGTAAAATCCAATATCTTTCGTTCAAAACACGGATACTATGTTTCCTTTTATTAATAACTCCTATCTATATGTTTTTTAATCAAAACCCTAATCTTATGTTTTCTTATGGTAATGTCTACTAATTTTCTGGTTTCATTCAAAATCCTAATCTATCTTATCATTTAAAAATGACTCGTATTGTTTAACCAAGGCCGTTAACCATTTCTTTCCTTTCCATAGTAGTTACTAAGTTTGAATCAAAACCCTAATCATAGGTACTCTTTTGGTGGTGTCACCTCTCTTTACTCAAAGCCTTCATCCTATGTTTACTTTTCGTAACGCATTCTATACTTGAATCGAAAACTTAATTCTTTGCTTTCAATTGAAACCCCAATGCTATGTTTACTTTTTCGGAACGTCTCATTTTGGTTTTAATGAAAAAACTAGCCCTATATTACAAAACCATATTCTATTTTTTTTCTAACGTAAAATCCAATATCTTTCGTTCAAAACACAGATACTATGTTTCCTTTTATTAATAACTCCTATCTATATGTTTCTTAATCAAAACCCTAATCTTATGTTTTCTTATGATAATGTCTACTAATTTTCTGGTTTCAATCAAAACCCTAATCTATCTTTTCATTTAAAAATGACTCGTATTGTTTAACTAGGACCCCTAACCTTTCTTTCCTTTTCATAGTAGTTACTAAGTTTGAATCAAGACCCTAATCATAGGTATTCTTTTGGTGGTGTCACCTCTATTTACTCAAAACCTTCATCCTATGTTTACTTTTCGTAACGCATTCTATACTTGAATCGAAAACTTAATTCTTTACTTTCAATTGAAAACCTAATGCTTTTTTACTTTTTCGGGATGTCTCATTTTGTTTTTTAATGAAAAAACAAACCCTATATTACAAAACCATATTCTATTGTTTTTCTAACGTAAAGTCTAATATTTTTCGTTCAAAACACGGATCCTATGTTTCCTTTTATTAATAACTCCTATCTACATGTTTTTTAATCAAAACCCTAATCTTATGTTTTCTTATGGTAATGTCTACTAATTTTCTGGTTTCATTCAAAACCCTAATCTATCTTTTCATTTAAAAATGACTCGTATTGTTTAACCAAGGCCGTTATCCATTTCTTTCCTTTCCATAGTAGTTACTAAGTTTGAATTAAAAGCCTAATCATAGGTACTTTTTGGTGGTGTCACCTCTCTTTACTCAAAGCCTTCATCCTATGTTTACTTTTCGTAACGCATTCTATACTTGAATCGAAAACTTAATTCTTTGCTTTCAATTGAAACCCCAATGCTATGTTTACTTTTTCGGAACGTCTCATTTTGGTTTTAATGAAAAAACTAGCCCTATATTACAAAACCATATTCTATTTTTTTTCTGACGTAAAATCCAATATCTTTCGTTCAAAACACGGATACTATGTTTCCTTTTATTAATAACTCCTATCTATATGTTTTTTAATCAAAACACTAATCGTATGTTTTCTTATGATAATGTCTACTAATTTTCTGGTTTCAATCAAAACCCTAATCTATCTTTTCATTTAAAAATGACTCGTATTGTTTAACTAGGACCCCTAAACCTTTCTTTCCTTTTCATAGTAGTTACTAAGTTTGAATCAAGATCCTAATCATAGGTATTCTTTTGGTGGTGTCACCTCTCTTTACTCAAAACCTTCATCCTATGTTTACTTTTCGTAACGCATTCTATACTTGAATCGAAAACTTAATTCTTTATTTTCAATTGAAAGCCTAATGCTTTTTTACTTTTTCGGGATGTCTCATTTTGTTTTTTAATGAAAAAACAAACCCTATATTACAAAACCATATTCTATTGTTTTTCTAACGTAAAGACTAATATTTTTCGTTCAAAACACGGATCCTATGTTTCCTTTTATTAATAACTCCTATCTACATGTTTTTTAATCAAAACCCTAATCTTATGTTTTCTTATGGTAATGTCTACTAATTTTCTGGTTTCATTCAAAACCCTAATCTATCTTTTCATTTAAAAATAACTCGTATTGTTTAACCAAGGCCGTTAACCATTTCTTTCCTTTCCATAGTAGTTACTAAGTTTGAATCAAAACCTTAATCATAGGTACTCTTTTCGTGGTGTCACCTCTCTTTACTCAAAACTTTGATCCTATGTTTACTTTTCGTAACGCATTCTATACTTGAATCGAAAACTTAATTCTTTACTTTCAATTGAAACCCTAATGCTTTTTTACTTTTTCCGGATGTCTCATTTTGTTTTTAATTAAAAAACAAACCCTATATTACAAAATCATATTCTATTTTTTTTCTAATGTAAAGTCTAATATCTTTCGTTCAAAACACGGATCCTATGTTTCCTTTTATTAACAACTCCTATCTACATGTTTTTTAATCAAAACCCTAATCTTATGTTTTCTTATGATAACGTCTACTAATTTTCTGGTTTCATTCAAAACCCTAATCTATCTTTTCATTTAAAAATGACTCGTACTGTTTAACCAAGGCCGTTAACAATTTCCTTCCTTTACATAGTAGTTACTAAATTTGAATCAAAACCCTAATCATAGGTATTCTTTTGGTGGTGTCACCTCTCTTTACTCAAAACCTTCATCCTATGTTTACTTTTCGTAACGCATTCTATACTTGAATCGAAAACTTAATTCTTTACTTTCAATTGAAAACTTAATGCTTTTTTACTTTTTCGGGATGTCTCATTTTGTTTTTTAATGAAAAAACAAACCCTATATTACAAAATCATATTCTATTTTTTTTCTAATGTAAAGTCTAATATCTTTCGTTCAAAACACGGATCCTATGTTTCCTTTTATTAACAACTCCTATCTACATGTTTTTTAATCAAAACCCTAATCTTATGTTTTCTTATGGTAATGTCTACTAATTTTCTGGTTTCATTCAAAACCCTAATCTATCTTTTCATTTAAAAATGACTCGTATTGTTTAACCAAGGCCGTTAACCATTTCTTTCCTTTCCATAGTAGATACTAAGTTTGAATCAAAACCCTAATCATAGGTACTTTTTTGGTGGTGTCACCTCTCTTTACTCAAAGCCTTCATCCTATGTTTACTTTTCGTAACGCATTCTATACTTGAATCGAAAACTTAATTCTTTGCTTTCAATTGAAACCCCAATGCTTTGTTTACTTTTTCGATACGTCTCATTTTGGTTTTAATGAAAAAACTAGCCCTATATTACAAAACCATATTCTATTGTTTTTCTAACGTAAAATCCAATATCTTTCGTTCAAAACACGGATACTATGTTTCCTTTTATTAATAACTCCTATCTATATGTTTTTTAATCAAAACACTAATCTTATGTTTTCTTATGATAATGTCTACTAATTTTCTGGTTTCAATCAAAACCCTAATCTATCTTTTCATTTAAAATTGACTCGTATTGTTTAACTAGGACCCCTAAACCTTTCTTTCCTTTTCATAGTAGTTACGAAGTTTGAATCAAGACCCTAATCATAGGTATTCTTTTGGTGGTGTCACCTCTCTTTACTCAAAACCTTCATCCTATGTTTACTTTTCGTAACGCATTCTATACTTGAATCGAAAACTTAATTCTTTTCTTTCAATTTAAACCCTAATGCTTTTTTAATTTTTCGTGATGTCTCATTTTGTTTTTAATGAAAAAACAAACCCTATATTGCAAAACAATATTCTATTGTTTTTCTAACGTAAAGTCTAATATCTTTCGTTCAAAACACGGATCCTATGTTTCCTTTTATTAATAACTCCTATCTACATGTTTTTTAATCAAAACCCTAATCTTATGTTTTCTTATAGTAATGTCTACTAATTTTCTGCTTTCATTCAAAACCCTAATCTATCTTTTCATTTAAAAATGACTCGTATTGTTTAACCAAGGCCGTTAACCATTTCTTTCCTTTCCATAGTAGTTACTAAGTTTGAATCAAAACCCTAATCATAGGTACTCTTTTGGTGGTGTCACCTCTCTTTACTCAAAGCCTTGATCCTATGTTTACTTTTCGTAACGCATTCTATACTTGAATCGAAAACTTAATTCTTTGCTTTCAATTGAAACCCCAATGCTTTGTTTACTTTTTCGGAACGTCTCATTTTGGTTTTAATGAAAAAACTAGCCCTATATTACAAAACCATATTCTATTTTTTTTCTAACGTAAAATCCAATATCTTTCGTTCAAAACACGGATACTATGTTTCCTTTTATTAATAACTCCTATCTATATGTTTTTTAATCAAAACACTAATCTTATGTTTTCTTATGATAATGTCTACTAATTTTCTGGTTTCAATCAAAACCCTAATCTATCTTTTCATTTAAAAATGACTCGTATTGTTTAACTAGGACCCCTAAAACTTTCTTTCCTTTTCATAGTAGTTACTAAGTTTGAATCAAGACCCTAATCATAGGTATTCTTTTGGTGGTGTCACCTCTATTTTCTCAAAACCTTCATCCTATGTTTACTTTTCGTAACACATTCTATACTTGAATCGAAAACTTAATTCTTTACTTTCAATTGAAAACTTATTGCTTTTTTACTTTTTCGGGATGTCTCATTTTGTTTTTAATGAAAAAACAAACCCTATATTACAAAATCATATTCTATTGTTTTTCTAACGTAAAGTTTAATATCTTTCGTTCAAAACACGGATCCTATGTTTCCTTTTATTAATAACTCCTATCTACATGTTTTTTAATCAAAACCCTAATCTTATGTTTTCTTATGGTAATGTCTACTAATTTTCTGGTTTCATTCAAAACCCTAATCTATCTTTTCATTTAAAAATGACTCGTATTGTTTAACCAAGGCCGTTAACCATTTCTTTCCTTTCCATAGTAGTTACTAAGTTTGAATCAAAACCCTAATCATAGGTACTCTTTTGGTGGTGTCACCTCTCTTTACTCAAAACTTTGATCCTATGTTTACTTTTCGTAACGCATTCTATACTTGAATCGAAAACTTAATTCTTTACTTTCAATTGAAACCCTAATGCTTTTTTTCTTTTTCGGGATGTCTCATTTTGTTTTTAATGAAAAAACAAACCCTATATTACAAAATCATATTCTATTGTTTTTCTAACGTAAAGTCTAATATCTCTCGTTCAAAACACGGGTCCTATGTTTCCTTTTATTAATAACTCCTATCTACATGTTTTTTAATCAAAACCCTAATCTTATGTTTTCTTATGGTAATGTCTACTAATTTTCTGGTTTCATTCAAAACCCTAATCTATCTTTTCATTTAAAAATGACTCGTATTGTTTAACCAAGGCCGTTAACCATTTCTTTCCTTTCCATAGTAGTTACTAAGTTTGAATCAAAACCCTAATCATAGGTACTCTTTTGGTGGTGTCACCTCTCTTTACTCAAAGCCTTCATCCTATGTTTACTTTTCGTAACACATTCTATACTTGAATCAAAAACTTAATTCTTTGCTTTCAATTGAAGCCCCAATGCTATGTTTACTTTTTCGGAATTTCTCATTTTGGTTTTAATGAAAAAACTAGCCCTATATTACAAAACCATATTCTATTTTTTTTCTGACGTAAAATCCAATATCTTTCGTTCAAAACACGGATACTATGTTTCCTTTTATTAATAACTACTATCTATATGTTTTTTAATCAAAACACTAATCTCATGTTTTCTTATGATAATGTCTACTAATTTTCTGGTTTCAATCAAAACCCTAATCTATCTTTTTATTTAACTCGTATTGTTTAACTAGGACCCCTAAACCTTTCTTTCCTTTTCATAGTAGTTACTAAGTTTGGATCAAGACACTAATCATAGGTATTCTTTTGGTGGTGTCACCTCTATTTACTCAAAACCTTCATCCTATGTTTACTTTTCGTAACGCATTCTATACTTGAATCGAAAACTTAATTCTTTACTTTCAATTGAAAACTTAATGCTTTTTTACTTTTTCGGGATGTCTCATTTTGTTTTTTAATGAAAAAACAAACCCTATATTACAAAACCATATTCTATTGTTTTTCTAACGTAAAGTCTAATATCTTTCGTTCAAAACACGGATCCTATGTTTCCTTTTATTAATAACTCCTATCTACATGTTTTTTAATCAAAACCCTAATCTTATGTTTTCTTATGGTAATGTCTACTAATTTTCTGGTTTCATTCAAAACCCTAATCTATCTTTTCATTTAAAAATGACTCGTATTGTTTAACCAAGGCCGTTAACCATTTCTTTCCTTTCCATAGTAGTTACTAAGTTTGAATCAAAACCCTAATCATAGGTACTCTTTTGGTGGTGTCACCTCTCTTTACTCAAAGCCTTCATCCTATGTTTACTTTTCGTAACGCATTCTATACTTGAATCGAAAACTTAATTCTTTGCTTTCAATTGAAACCCCAATGCTATGTTTACTTTTTCGGAACGTCTCATTTTGGTTTTAATGAAAAAACTAGCCCTATATTACAAAACCATATTCGATTTTTTTTCTAACGTAAAATCCAATATCTTTCATACAAAACACGGATACTATGTTTCCTTTTATTAATAACACCTATCTACATGTTTTTTAATCAAAACCCTAATCTTATGTTTTATTATGGTAATGTCTACTAATTTTCTGGTTTCAATCAAAACCCTAATCTATCTTTTCATTTAAAAATGATTCGTATTGTTTAACTAGGACCCCTAAACCTTTCTTTCCTTTTCATAGTAGTTACTAAGTTTGAATCAAGACCCTAATCATAGGTATTCTTTTGGTGGTGTCACCTCTATTTACTCAAAACCTTCATCCTATGTTTACTTTTCGTAACGCATTCTATACTTGAATCGAAAACTTAATTCTTTACTTTCAATTGAAAACTTAATGCTTTTTTACTTTTTCGGGATGTCTCATTTTGTTTTTTATTGAAAAAACAAACCCTATATTACAAAACCATATTGTATTGTTTTTCTAACGTAAAGTCTAATATCTTTCGTTCAAAACACGGATCCTATGTTTCCTTTTATTAATAACTCCTATCTACATGTTTTTTAATTAAAACCCTAATCTTATGTTTTCTTATGGTAATGTCTACTAATTTTCTGGTTTCATTCAAAACCCTAATCTATCTTTTCATTTAAAAATGACTCGTATTGTTTAACCAAGGCCGTTAACCATTTCTTTCCTTTCCATAGTAGTTACTAAGTTTGAATCAAAACCCTAATCATAGGTACTCTTTTGGTGGTGTCACCTCTCTTTACTCAAAGCCTTGATCCTATGTTTACTTTTCGTAACGCATTCTATACTTAAATCGAAAACTTAATTCTTTGCTTTCAATTGAAACCCCAATGCTTTGTTTACTTTTTCGGAACGTCTCATTTTCGTTTTAATGAAAAAATTAGCTCTATATTACAAAACCATATTCTATTTTTTTTCTAACGTAAAATCCAATATCTTTCGTTCAAAACACGGATACTATGTTTCCTTTTATTAATAACTCCTATCTATATGTTTTTTAATCAAAACACTAATCTTATGTTTTCTTATGATAATGTCTACTAATTTTCTGGTTTCAATCAAAACCCTAATCTATCTTTTCATTTAAAAATGACTCGTATTGTTTAACTAGGACCCCTAAAACTTTGTTTCCTTTTCATAGTAGTTACTAAGTTTGAATCAAGACCCTAATCATAGGTATTCTTTTGGTGGTGTCACCTCTATTTACTCAAAACCTTCATCCTATGTTTACTTTTCGTAACGCATTCTATACTTGAATCGAAAACTTAATTCTTTACTTTCAATTGAAAACTTATTGCTTTTTTACTTTTTCGGAATGTCTCATTTTGTTTTTAATGGAAAAACAAACCCTATATTACAAAATCATATTCTATTGTTTTTCAAACGTAAAATCTAATATCTCTCGTTCAAAACACGGGTCCTATGTTTCCTTTTATTAATAACTCCTATCTACATGTTTTTTAATCAAAACCCTAATCTTATGTTTTCCTATGGTAATGTCTACTAATTTTCTGTTTTCATTCAAAACCCTAATCTATCTTTTCATTTAAAAATGACTCGTATTGTTTAACCAAGGCCGTTAACCATTTCTTTCCTTTCCATAGTAGTTACTAAATTTGAATCAAAACCCTAATCATAGGTACTCTTTTGGTGGTGTCACCTCTCTTTACTCAAAGCCTTCATCCTATGTTTACTTTTCGTAACACATTCTATACTTGAATCGAAAACTTAATTCTTTGCTTTCAATTGAAACCCCAATGCTATGTTTACTTTTTCGGAACGTCTCATTTTGGTTTTAATGAAAAAACTAGCTCTATATTACAAAACCATATTCTATTTTTTTTCTAACGTAAAATCCAATATCTTTCGTTCAAAACACGGATACTATGTTTCCTTTTATTAATAACTCCTATCTATATGTTTTTTAATCAAAACACTAATCTTATGTTTTCTTATGATAATGTCTACTAATTTTCTGGTTTCAATCAAAACCCTAATCTATCTTTTCATTTAAAAATGACTCGTATTGTTTAACTAGGACCCCTAAAACTTTCTTTCCTTTTCATAGTAGTTACTAAGTTTGAATCAAGACCCTAATCATAGGTATTCTTTTGGTGGTGTCACCTCTATTTACTCGAAACCTTCATCCTATGTTTACTTTTCGTAACGCATTCTATACTTGAATCGAAAACCTAATTCTTTACTTTCAATTGAAAACTTAATGCTTTTTTACTTTTTCGGGATGTCTCATTTTGTTTTTTATTGAAAAAACAAACCCTATATTACAAAACCATATTCTATTGTTTTTCTAACGTAAAGTCTAATATCTTTCGTTCAAAACACGGATCCTATGTTTCCTTTTATTAATAACTCCTATCTACATGTTTTTTAATTAAAACCCTAATCTTATGTTTTCTTATGGTAATGTCTACTAATTTTCTGGTTTCATTCAAAACCCTAATCTATCTTTTCATTTAAAAATGACTCGTATTGTTTAACCAAGGCCGTTAACCATTTCTTTCCTTTCCATAGTAGTTACTAAGTTTGAATCAAAACCCTAATCATAGGTACTCTTTTGGTGGTGTCACCTCTCTTTACTCAAAGCCTTGATCCTATGTTTACTTTTCGTAACGCATTCTATACTTAAATCGAAAACTTAATTCTTTGCTTTCAATTGAAACCCCAATGCTTTGTTTACTTTTTCGGAACGTCTCATTTTCGTTTTAATGAAAAAACTAGCTCTATATTACAAAACCATATTCTATTTTTTTTCTAACGTAAAATCCAATATCTTTCGTTCAAAACACGGATACTATGTTTCCTTTTATTAATAACTCCTATCTATATGTTTTTTAATCAAAACACTAATCTTATGTTTTCTTATGATAATGTCTACTAATTTTCTGGTTTCAATCAAAACCCTAATCTATCTTTTCATTTAAAAATGACTCGTATTGTTTAACTAGGACCCCTAAAACTTTCTTTCCTTTTCATAGTAGTTACTAAGTTTGAATCAAGACCCTAATCATAGGTATTCTTTTGGTGGTGTCACCTCTATTTACACAAAACCTTCATCCTATGTTTACTTTTCGTAACGCATTCTATACTTGAATCGAAAACTTAATTCTTTACTTTCAATTGAAAACTTATTGCTTTTTTACTTTTTCGGAATGTCTCATTTTGTTTTTAATGGAAAAACAAACCCTATATTACAAAATCATATTCTATTGTTTTTCAAACGTAAAATCTAATATCTCTCGTTCAAAACACGGGTCCTATGTTTCCTTTTATTAATAACTCCTATCTACATGTTTTTTAATCAAAACCCTAATCTTATGTTTTCTTATGGTAATGTCTACTAATTTTCTGTTTTCATTCAAAACCCTAATCTATCTTTTCATTTAAAAATGACTCGTATTGTTTAACCAAGGCCGTTAACCATTTCTTTCCTTTCCATAGTAGTTACTAAATTTGAATCAAAACCCTAATCATAGGTACTCTTTTGGTGGTGTCACCTCTCTTTACTCAAAGCCTTCATCCTATGTTTACTTTTCGTAACACATTCTATACTTGAATCGAAAACTTAATTCTTTGCTTTCAATTGAAACCCCAATGCTATGTTTACTTTTTCGGAACGTCTCATTTTGGTTTTAATGAAAAAACTAGCTCTATATTACAAAACCATATTCTATTTTTTTTCTAACGTAAAATCCAATATCTTTCGTTCAAAACACGGATACTTTGTTTCCTTTTATTAATAACTCCTATCTATATGTTTTTTAATCAAAACACTAATCTTATGTTTTCTTATGATAATGTCTACTAATTTTCTGGTTTCAATCAAAACCCTAATCTATCTTTTCATTTAAAAATGACTCGTATTGTTTAACTAGGACCCCTAAAACTTTCTTTCCTTTTCATAGTAGTTACTAAGTTTGAATCAAGACGATAATCATAGGTATTCTTTTGGTGGTGTCACCTCTATTTACTCGAAACCTTCATCCTATGTTTACTTTTCGTAACGCATTCTATACTTGAATCGAAAACTTAATTCTTTACTTTCAATTGAAAACTTATTGCTTTTTTACTTTTTCGGGATGTCTCATTTTGTTTTTTAATGAAAAAACAAACCCTATATTACAAAACCATATTCTATTGTTTTTCTAACGTAAAGTCTAATATTTTTCGTTCAAAACACGGATCCTATGTTTCCTTTTATTAATAACTCCTATCTACATGTTTTTTAATCAAAACCCTAATCTTATGTTTTCTTATGATAATGTCTACTAATTTTCTGTTTTCATTCAAAACCCTAATCTATCTTTTCATTTAAAAATGACTCGTATTGTTTAACCAAGGCCGTTAACCATTTCTTTCCTTTCCATAGTAGTTACTAAGTTTGAATCAAAACCCTAATCATAGGTACTCTTTTGGTGGTGTCACCTCTCTTTACTCAAAGCCTTCATCCTATGTTTACTTATCGTAACACATTCTATACTTGAATCGAAAACTTAATTCTTTGCTTTCAATTGAAACCCCAATGCTATGTTTACTTTTTCGGAACGTCTCATTTTGGTTTTAATGAAAAAACTAGCTCTATATTACAAAACCATATTCTATTTTTTTTCTAACGTAAAATCCAATATTTTTGTTCAAAACACGGATACTATGTTTCCTTTTATTAATAACTCCTATCTATATGTTTTTTAATCAAAACCCTAATCTTATGTTTTCTTATGGTAATGTCTACTAATTTTCTGGTTTCATTCAAAATCCTAATCTATCTTATCATTTAAAAATGACTCGTATTGTTTAACCAAGGCCGTTAACCATTTCTTTCCTTTCCATAGTAGTTACTAAGTTTGAATCAAAACCCTAATCATAGGTACTCTTTTGGTGGTGTCACCTCTCTTTACTCAAAGCCTTCATCCTATGTTTACTTTTCGTAACGCATTCTATACTTGAATCGAAAACTTAATTCTTTGCTTTCAATTGAAACCCCAATGCTATGTTTACTTTTTCGGAACGTCTCATTTTGGTTTTAATGAAAAAACTAGCCCTATATTACAAAACCATATTCTATTTTTTTTCTAACGTAAAATCCAATATCTTTCGTTCAAAACACAGATACTATGTTTCCTTTTATTAATAACTCCTATCTATATGTTTCTTAATCAAAACCCTAATCTTATGTTTTCTTATGATAATGTCTACTAATTTTCTGGTTTCAATCAAAACCCTAATCTATCTTTTCATTTAAAAATGACTCGTATTGTTTAACTAGGACCCCTAACCTTTCTTTCCTTTTCATAGTAGTTACTAAGTTTGAATCAAGACCCTAATCATAGGTATTCTTTTGGTGGTGTCACCTCTATTTACTCAAAACCTTCATCCTATGTTTACTTTTCGTAACGCATTCTATACTTGAATCGAAAACTTAATTCTTTACTTTCAATTGAAAACCTAATGCTTTTTTACTTTTTTGGGATGTCTCATTTTGTTTTTTAATGAAAAAACAAACCCTATATTACAAAACCATATTCTATTGTTTTTCTAACGTAAAGTCTAATATTTTTCGTTCAAAACACGGATCCCATGTTTCCTTTTATTAATAACTCCTATCTACATGTTTTTTAATCAAAACCCTAATCTTATGTTTTCTTATGGTAATGTCTACTAATTTTCTGGTTTCATTCAAAACCCTAATCTATCTTTTCATTTAAAAATGACTCGTATTGTTTAACCAAGGCCGTTATCCATTTCTTTCCTTTCCATAGTAGTTACTAAGTTTGAATTAAAAGCCTAATCATAGGTACTCTTTTGGTGGTGTCACCTCTCTTTACTCAAAGCCTTCATCCTATGTTTACTTTTCGTAACGCATTCTATACTTGAATCGAAAACTTAATTCTTTGCTTTCAATTGAAACCCCAATGCTATGTTTACTTTTTCGGAACGTCTCATTTTGGTTTTAATGAAAAAACTAGCCCTATATTACAAAACCATATTCTATTTTTTTTCTGACGTAAAATCCAATATCTTTCGTTCAAAACACGGATACTATGTTTCCTTTTATTAATAACTCCTATCTATATGTTTTTTAATCAAAACACTAATCGTATGTTTTCTTATGATAATGTCTACTAATTTTCTGGTTTCAATCAAAACCCTAATCTATCTTTTCATTTAAAAATGACTCGTATTGTTTAACTAGGACCCCTAAACCTTTCTTTCCTTTTCATAGTAGTTACTAAGTTTGAATCAAGATCCTAATCATAGGTATTCTTTTGGTGGTGTCACCTCTCTTTACTCAAAACCTTCATCCTATGTTTACTTTTCGTAACGCATTCTATACTTGAATCGAAAACTTAATTCTTTATTTTCAATTGAAAGCCTAATGCTTTTTTACTTTTTCGGGATGTCTCATTTTGTTTTTTTAATGAAAAAACAAACCCTATATTACAAAACCATATTCTATTGTTTTTCTAACGTAAAGACTAATATTTTTCGTTCAAAACACGGATCCTATGTTTCCTTTTATTAATAACTCCTATCTACATGTTTTTTAATCAAAACCCTAATCTTATGTTTTCTTATGGTAATGTCTACTAATTTTCTGGTTTCATTCAAAACCCTAATCTATCTTTTCATTTAAAAATAACTCGTATTGTTTAACCAAGGCCGTTAACCATTTCTTTCCTTTCCATAGTAGTTACTAAGTTTGAATCAAAACCCTAATCATAGGTACTCTTTTCGTGGTGTCACCTCTCTTTACTCAAAACTTTGATCCTATGTTTACTTTTCGTAACGCATTCTATACTTGAATCGAAAACTTAATTCTTTACTTTCAATTTAAAACCCTAATGCTTTTTTACTTTTTCCGGATGTCTCATTTTGTTTTTAATTAAAAAACAAACCCTATATTACAAAATCATATTCTATTTTTTTTCTAATGTAAAGTCTAATATCTTTCGTTCAAAACACGGATCCTATGTTTCCTTTTATTAACAACTCCTATCTACATGTTTTTTAATCAAAACCCTAATCTTATGTTTTCTTATGGTAACGTCTACTAATTTTCTGGTTTCATTCAAAACCCTAATCTATCTTTTCATTTAAAAATGACTCGTACTGTTTAACCAAGGCCGTTAACAATTTCCTTCCTTTACATAGTAGTTACTAAATTTGAATCAAAACCCTAATCATAGGTACTCTTTTGGTGGTGTCAACTCTCTTTACTCAAAGCCTTCATCCTATGTTTACTTTTCGTAACGCATTCTATACTTGAATCGAAAACTTAATTCTTTGCTTTCAATTGAAACCCCAATGCTTTGTTTACTTTTTCGGAACGTCTCATTTTGGTTTTAATGAAAAAACTAGCCCTATATTACAAAACCATATTCTATTGTTTTTCTAACGTAAAATCCAATATCTTTCGTTCAAAACACGGATACTATGTTTCCTTTTATTAATAACTCCTATCTATATGTTTTTTAATCAAAACACTAATCTTATGTTTTCTTATGATAATGTCTACTAATTTTCTGGTTTCAATCAAAACCCTAATCTATCTTTTCATTTAAAAATGACTCGTATTGTTTAACTAGGACCCCTAAACCTTTCTTTCCTTTTCATAGTAGTTACTAAGTTTGAATCAAGACCCTAATCATAGGTATTCTTTTGGTGGTGTCACCTCTCTTTACTCAAAACCTTCATCCTATGTTTACTTTTCGTAACGCATTCTATACTTGAATCGAAAACTTAATTCTTTACTTTCAATTGAAAACTTAATGCTTTTTTACTTTTTCGGGATGTCTCATTTTGTTTTTTAATGAAAAAACAAACCCTATATTACAAAACCATATTCTATTGTTTTTCTAACGTAAAGTCTAATATTTTTCGATCAAAACACGGATCCTATGTTTCCTTTTATTAATAACTCCTATCTACATGTTTTTTAATCAAAACCCTAATCTTATGTTTTCTTATGGTAATGTCTACTAATTTTCTGGTTTCATTCAAAACCCTAATCTATCTTTTCATTTAAAAATGACTCGTATTGTTTAACCAAGGCCGTTAACCATTTCTTTCCTTTCCATAGTAGATACTAAGTTTGAATCAAAACCCTAATCATAGGTACTTTTTTGGTGGTGTCACCTCTCTTTACTCAAAGCCTTCATCCTATGTTTACTTTTCGTAACGCATTCTATACTTGAATCGAAAACTTAATTCTTTGCTTTCAATTGAAACCCCAATGCTTTGTTTACTTTTTCGATACGTCTCATTTTGGTTTTAATGAAAAAACTAGCCCTATATTACAAAACCATATTCTATTGTTTTTCTAACGTAAAATCCAATATCTTTCGTTCAAAACACGGATACTATGTTTCCTTTTATTAATAACTCCTATCTATATGTTTTTTAATCAAAACACTAATCTTATGTTTTCTTATGATAATGTCTACTAATTTTCTGGTTTCAATCAAAACCCTAATCTATCTTTTCATTTAAAATTGACTCGTATTGTTTAACTAGGACCCCTAAACCTTTCTTTCCTTTTCATAGTAGTTACGAAGTTTGAATCAAGACCCTAATCATAGGTATTCTTTTGGTGGTGTCACCTCTCTTTACTCAAAACCTTCATCCTATGTTTACTTTTCGTAACGCATTCTATACTTGAATCGAAAACTTAATTCTTTTCTTTCAATTTAAACCCTAATGCTTTTTTAATTTTTCGTGATGTCTCATTTTGTTTTTAATGAAAAAACAAACCCTATATTGCAAAACAATATTCTATTGTTTTTCTAACGTAAAGTCTAATATCTTTCGTTCAAAACACGGATCCTATGTTTCCTTTTATTAATAACTCCTATCTACATGTTTTTTAATCAAAACCCTAATCTTATGTTTTCTTATAGTAATGTCTACTAATTTTCTGGTTTCATTCAAAACCCTAATCTATCTTTTCATTTAAAAATGACTCGTATTGTTTAACCAAGGCCGTTAACCATTTCTTTCCTTTCCATAGTAGTTACTAAGTTTGAATCAAAACCCTAATCATAGGTACTCTTTTGGTGGTGTCACCTCTCTTTACTCAAAGCCTTGATCCTATGTTTACTTTTCGTAACGCATTCTATACTTGAATCGAAAACTTAATTCTTTGCTTTCAATTGAAACCCCAATGCTTTGTTTACTTTTTCGGAACGTCTCATTTTGGTTTTAATGAAAAAACTAGCCCTATATTACAAAACCATATTCTATTGTTTTTCTAACGTAAAATCCAATATCTTTTGTTCAAAACACGGATACTATGTTTCCTTTTATTAATAACTCCTATCTATATGTTTTTTAATCAAAACACTAATCTTATGTTTTCTTATGATAATGTCTACTAATTTTCTGGTTTCAATCAAAACCCTAATCTATCTTTTCATTTAAAAATGACTCGTATTGTTTAACTAGGACCCCTAACCTTTCTTTCCTTTTCATAGTAGTTACTAAGTTTGAATCAAGACCCTAATCATAGGTATTCTTTTGGTGGTGTCACATCTCTTTACTCAAAACCTTCATCCTATGTTTACTTTTCGTAACGCATTCTATACTTGAATCGAAAACTTAATTCTTTCCTTTCAATTGAAACCCTAATGCTTTTTTAATTTTTCGTGATGTCTCATTTTGTTTTTAATGAAAAAACAAACCCTATATTACAAAACAATATTCTATTGTTCTCCTAACGTAAAGTCTAATATCTTTCGTTCAAAACACGGATCCTATGTTTCCTTTTATTAATAACTCCTATCTACATGTTTTTTAATCAAAACCCTAATCTTATGTTTTCTTATAGTAATGTCTACTAATTTTCTGGTTTCATTCAAAACAATAATCTATCTTTTCATTTAAAAATGACTCGTATTGTTTAACCAAGGCCGTTAACCATTTCTTTTCTTTCCGTAGTAGTTACTAAGTTTGAATCAAAACCCTAATCATAGGTACTCTTTTGGTGGTGTCACCTCTCTTTACTCAAAACCTTGATCCTATGTTTACTTTTCGTAATGCATTCTATACTTGAATCGAAAACTTAATTCTTTGCTTTCAATTGAAACCCCAATGCTTTGTTTACTTTTTCGGAACGTCTCATTTTGGTTTTAATGAAAAAACTAGCCCTATATTACAAAACCATATTCTATTTTTTTTCTAACGTAAAATCCAATATCTTTCGTTCAAAACACGGATACTATGTTTCCTTTTATTAATAACTCCTATCTATATGTTTTTTAATCAAAACACTAATCTTATGTTTTCTTATGATAATGTCTACTAATTTTCTGGTGTCAATCAAAAGCCTAATCAATCTTTTCATTTAAAAATGACTCGTATTGTTTAACTAGGACCCCTAAACCTTTCTTTGCTTTTCATAGTAGCTACTAAGTTTGAATCAAGACCCTAATCATAGGTCTTCTTTTGGTGGTTTCACCTCTCTTTACTCAAAACCTTCATCCTATGTTTACTTTTCGTAACGCATTCTATACTTGAATCGAAAACTTAATTCTTTACTTTCAATTGAAAACTTAATGCTTTTTTACTTTTTCGGGATGTCTCATTTTCTTTTTTAATGAAAAAACAAACCCTATATTACAAAACCATATTCTATTGTTTTTCTAACGTAAAGTCTAATATTTTTCGTTCAAAACACGGATCCTATGTTTCCTTTTATTAATAACTCCTATCTACATGTTTTTTAATCAAAACCCTAATCTTATGTTTTCTTATGGTAATGTCTACTAATTTTCTGGTTTCATTCAAAACCCTAATCTATCTTTTCATTTAAAAATGACTCGTATTGTTTAACCACGGCGTTAACCATTTCTTTCCTTTCCATAGTAGTTACTAAGTTTGAATCAAAACCCTAATCATAGGTACTCTTTTGGTGGTGTCACCTCTCTTTACTCAAAGCCTTGATCCTATGTTTACTTTTCGTAACGCATTCTATACTTGAATCGAAAACTTAATTCTTTGCTTTCAATTGAAACCCCAATGCTTTGTTTACTTTTTCGATACGTCTTATTTTGGTTTTAATGAAAAAACTAGCCCTATATTACAAAACCATATTCTATTTTTTTTCTAACGTAAAATCCAATATCTTTCGTTCAAAACACGGATACTATGTTTCCTTTTATTAATAACTCCTATCTATATGTTTTTTAATCAAAACACTAATCTTATGTTTTCTTATGATAATGTCTACTAATTTTCTGGTTTCAATCAAAAGCCTAATTAATCTTTTCATTTAAAAATGACTCGTATTGTTTAACTAGGACCCCTAAACCTTTCTTTGCTTTTCATAGTAGTTACTAAGTTTGAATCAAGACCCTAATCATAGGTCTTCTTTTGGTGGTGTCACCTCACTTTACTCAAAACATTCATCCTATGTTTACTTTTCGTAACGCATTCTATACTTGAATCGAAAACTTAATTCTTTACTTTCAATTGAAAACTTAATGCTTTTTTACTTTTTCGGGATGTCTCATTTTGTTTTTTAATGAAAAAACAAACCCTATATTACAAAACCATATTCTATTGTTTTTCTAACGTAAAGTCTAATATCTTTCGTTCAAAACACGGATCCTATGTTTCCTTTTATTAATAACTCCTATCTACATGTTTTTTAATCAAAACCCTAATCTTATGTTTTCATATGGTAATGTCTACTAATTTTCTGGTTTCATTCAAAACCCTAATCTATCTTTTCATTTAAAAATGACTCGTATTGTTTAACCAAGGCCGTTAACCATTTCTTTCCTTTCCATAGTAGTTACTAAGTTTGAATCAAAACCCTAATCATAGGTACTCTTTTGGTGGTGTCACCTCTCTTTACTCAAAGCCTTGATCCTATGTTTACTTTTCGTAACGCATTCTATACTTAAATCGAAAACTTAATTCTTTGCTTTCAATTGAAACCCCAATGCTTTGTTTACTTTTTCGGAACGTCTCATTTTCGTTTTAATGAAAAAACTAGCCCTATATTACAAAACCATATTCTATTGTTTTTCTAACGTAAAATCCAATATCTTTTGTTCAAAACACGGATACTATGTTTTCTTTTATTAATAACTCCTATATATATGTTTTTTAATCAAAACACTAATCTTATGTTTTCTTATGATAATGTCTACTAATTTTCTGGTTTCAATCAAAACCCTAATCTATCTTTTCATTTAAAAATGACTCGTATTGTTTAACTAGGACCCCTAAACCTTTCTTTCCTTTTCATAGTAGTTACTAAGTTTGAATCAAGACCCTAATCATAGGTATTCTTTTGGTGGTGTCACATCTCTTTACTCAAAACCTTCATCCTATGTTTACTTTTCGTAACGCATTCTATACTTGAATCGAAAACTTAATTCTTTCCTTTCAATTGAAACCCTAATGCTTTTTTAATTTTTCGTGATGTCTCATTTTGTTTTTAATGAAAAAACAAACCCTATATTACAAAACAATATTCTATTGTTTTTCCAACGTAAAGTCTAATATCTTTCGTTCAAAACACGGATCCTATGTTTCCTTTTATTAATAACTCCTATCTACATGTTTTTTAATCAAAATCCTAATCTTATGTTTTCTTATGGTAATGTCTACTAATTTTCTGGTTTCATTGAAAACCATAATCTATCTTTTCATTTAAAAATGACTCGTATTGTTCAACCAAGGCCGTTAACCATTTCTTTAATTTCCATAGTAGTTACTAAGTTTGAATCAAAACCCTAATCATAGGTACTCTTTTGGTGGTGTCACCTCTCTTTACTCAAAACCTTGATCCTATGTTTAATTTTCGTAACGCATTCTATACTTGAATCGAAAACTTAATTCTTTGCTTTCAATTGAAACCCCAATGCTTTGTTTACTTTTTCGGAACGTCTCATTTTGGTTTTAATGAAAAAACTAGCCCTATATTACAAAACCATATTCTATTTTTTTTCTAACGTAAAATCCAATATCTTTCGTTCAAAACACGGATACTATGTTTCCTTTTATTAATAACTCCTATCTATATGTTTTTTAATCAAAACACTAATCTTATGTTTTCTTATGATAATGTCTACTAATTTTCTGGTTTCAATCAAAACCCTAATCAATATTTTCATTTAAAAATGACTCGTATTGTTTAACTAGGACCCCTAAACCTTTCTTTGCTTTTCATAGTAGTTACTAAGTTTGAATCAAGACCCTAATCATAGGTATTCTTTTGGTGGTGTCACCTCTCTTTACTCAAAACCTTCATCCTATGTTTACTTTTCGTAACGCATTCTATACTTGAATCGAAAACTTAATTCTTTCCTTTCAATTGAAACCCTAATGCTTTTTTAATTTTTCGTGATGTCTCATTTTGTTTTTAATGAAAAAACAAACCCTATATTACAAAACAATATTCTATTGTTTTTCCAACGTAAAGTCTAATATCTTTCGTTCAAAACACGGATCCTATGTTTCCTTTTATTAATAACTCCTATCTACATGTTTTTTAATCAAAATCCTAATCTTATGTTTTCTTATGGTAATGTCTACTAATTTTCTGGTTTCATTGAAAACCATAATCTATCTTTTCATTTAAAAATGACTCGTATTGTTCAACCAAGCCCGTTAACCATTTCTTTAATTTCCATAGTAGTTACTAAGTTTGAATCAAAACCCTAATCATAGGTACTCTTTTGGTGGTGTCACCTCTCTTTACTCAAAGCCTTGATCCTATGTTTACTTTTCGTAACGCATTCTATACTTGAATCGAAAACTTAATTCTTTGCTTTCAATTGAAACCCCAATGCTTTGTTTACTTTTTCGGAACGTCTCATTTTGGTTTTAATGAAAAAACTAGCCCTATATTACAAAACCATATTCTATTTTTTTTCTAACGTAAAATCCAATATCTTTCGTTCAAAACACGGATACTATGTTTCCTTTTATTAATAACTAATATCTATATGTTTTTTAATCAAAACACTAATCTTATGTTTTCTTATGATAATGTCTACTAATTTTCTGGTTTCAATCAAAACCCTAATCAATATTTTCATGTAAAAATGACTCGTATTGTTTAACTAGGACCCCTAAACCTTTCTTTGCTTTTCATAGTAGTTACTAAGTTTGAATCAAGACCCTAATCATAGGTATTCTTTTGGTGGTGTCACCTCTCTTTACTCAAAACTTTCATCCTATGTTTACTTTTCGTAACGCATTCTATACTTGAATCGAAAACTTAATTCTTTACTTTCAATTGAAAACTTAATGCTTTTTTACTTTTTCGGGATGTCTCATTTTGTTTTTTAATGAAAAAACAAACCCTATATTACAAAACCAAATTCTATTGTTTTTCTAACGTAAAGTCTAATATTTTTCGTTCAAAACACGGATCCTATGTTTCCTTTTATTAATAACTCCTATCTACATGTTTTTTAATCAAAACCCTAATCTTATGTTTTCTTATGGTAATGTCTACTAATTTTCTGGTTTCATTCAAAACCCTAATCTATCTTTTCATTTAAAAATGACTCGTATTGTTTAACCAAGGCGTTAACCATTTCTTTCCTTTCCATAGTAGTTACTAAGTTTGAATCAAAACCCTAATCATAGGTACTCTTTTGGTGGTGTCACCTCTCTTTACTCAAAGCCTTGATCCTATGTTTACTTTTCGTAACGCATTCTATACTTGAATCGAAAACTTAATTCTTTGCTTTCAATTGAAACCCCAATGCTTTGTTTACTTTTTCGATACGTCTCATTTTGGTTTAATGAAAAAACTAGCCCTATATTACAAAACCATATTCTATTGTTTTTCTAACGTAAAATCCAATATCTTTCGTTCAAAACACGGATACTATGTTTCCTTTTATTAATAACTCCTATCTATATGTTTTTTAATCAAAACACTAATCTTATGTTTTCTTATGATAATGTCTACTAATTTTCTGGTTTCAATCAAAACCCTAATCTATCTTTTCATTTAAAAATGACTCGTATTGTTTAACTATGACCCCTAAACCTTTCTTTCCTTTTCATAGTAGTTACTAAGTTTGAATCAAGACCCTAATCATATGTATTCTTTTGGTGGTGTCACCTCTCTTTACTCAAAACCTTCATCCTATGTTTACTTTTCGTAACGCATTCTATACTTGAATCGAAAACTTAATTCTTTCCTTTCAAATGAAACCCTAATGCTTTTTTAATTTTTCGTGATGTCTCATTTTGTTTTTAATGAAAAAACAAACCCTATATTACAAAACAATATTCTATTGTTTTTCTAACGTAAAGTCTAATATCTTTCGTTCAAAAGACGGATCCTATGTTTCCTTTTATTAATAACTCCTATCTACATGTTTTTTAGTCAAAACCCTAATCTTATGTTTTCTTATGGTAATGTCTACTAATTTTCTGGTTTCATTGAAAACCATAATCTATCTTTTCATTTAAAAATGACTCGTATTGTTCAACCAAGGCCGTTAACCATTTCTTTCCTTTCCATAGTAGTTACTAAGTTTGAATCAAAACCCTAATCATAGGTACTCTTTTGGTGGTGTCACCTCTCTTTACTCAAAACCTTGATCCTATGTTTACTTTTCGTAACGCATTCTATACTTGAATCGAAAACTTAATTCTTTGCTTTCAATTGAAACCCCAATGCTTTGTTTACTTTTTCGGAACGTCTCATTTTGGTTTTAATGAAAAAACTAGCCCTATATTACAAAACCATATTCTATTGTTTTTCTAACGTAAAATCCAATATCTTTCGTTCAAAACACGGATACTATGTTTCCTTTTATTAATAACTCCTATCTATATGTTTTTTAATCAAAACACTAATCTTATGTTTTCTTATGATAATGTCTACTAATTTTCTGGTTTCAATCAAAACCCTAATCTATCTTTTCATTTAAAAATGACTTGTATTGTTTAACTAAGACCCCTAAACCTTTCTTTCCTTTTCATAGTAGTTACTAAGTTTGATTCAAGACCCTAATCATAGGTATTCTTTTGGTGGTGTCACATCTCTTTACTCAAAACCTTCATCCTATGTTTACTTTTCGTAACGCATTCTATACTTGAATCGAAAACTTAATTCTTTCCTTTCAATTGAAACCCTAATGCTTTTTTAATTTTTCGTGATGTCTCATTTTGTTTTTAATGAAAAAAGAAACCCTATATTACAAAACAATATTCTATTGTTTTTCAAATGTAAAGTCTAATATCTTTCGTTCAAAACACGGATCCTATGTTTCCTTTTATTAATAACTCCTATCTACATGTTTTTTAATCAAAACCCTAATCTTATGTTTTCTTATGGTAATGTCTACTAATTTTCTGGTTTCATTGAAAACCATAATCTATCTTTTCATTTAAAAATGACTCGTATTGTTCAACCAAGGCCGTTAACCATTTCTTTCCTTTCCATAGTAGTTACTAAGTTTGAATCAAAACCCTAATCATAGGTACTCTTTTGGTGGTGTCACCTCTCTTTACTCAAAACCTTGATCCTATGTTTACTTTTCGTAACGCATTCTATACTTGAATCGAAAACTTAATTCTTTGCTTTCAATTGAAACCCCAATGCTTTGTTTACTTTTTCGGAACGTCTTATTTTTGTTTTAATGAAAAAACTAGCCCTATATTACAAAACCATATTCTATTTTTTTTCTAACGTAAAATCCAATATCTTTCGTTCAAAACACGGATACTATGTTTCCTTTTATTAATAACTCCTATCTATATGTTTTTTAATCAAAACACTAATCTTATGTTTTCTTATGATAATGTCTACTAATTTTCTGGTTTCAATCAAAAGCCTAATTAATCTTTTCATTTAAAAATGACTCGTATTGTTTAACTAGGACCCCTAAACCTTTCTTTGCTTTTCATAGTAGTTACTAAGTTTGAATCAAGACCCTAATCATAGGTCTTCTTTTGGTGGTGTCACCTCTCTTTACTCAAAACATTCATCCTATGTTTACTTTTCGTAACGCATTCTATACTTGAATCGAAAACTTAATTCTTTACTTTCAAATGAAAACTTAATGCTTTTTTACTTTTTCGGGATGTCTCATTTTGTTTTTTAATGAAAAAACAAACCCTATATTACCAAACCATATTCTATTGTTTTTCTAACGTAAAGTCTAATATCTTTCGTTCAAAAAACGGATCCTATGTTTCCTTTTATTAATAACTCATATCTACATGTTTTTTAATCAAAACCCTAATCTTATGTTTTCTTATGGTAATGTCTACTAATTTTCTGGTTTCATTCAAAACCCTAATCTATCTTTTCATTTAAAAATGACTCGTATTGTTTAACCAAGGCGTTAACCATTTCTTTCCTTTCCATAGTAGTTACTAAGTTTGAATCAAAACCCTAATCATAGGTACTCTTTTGGTGGTGTCACCTCTCTTTACTCAAAGCCTTCATCCTATGTTTAATTTTCGTAACGCATTCTATACTTGAATCGAAAACTTAATTCTTTGCTTTCAATTGAAACCCCAGTGCTTTGTTTACTTTTTCGGAACGTCTCATTTTGGTTTTAATGAAAAAACTAGCCCTATATTACAAAACCATATTCTATTGTTTTTCTAACGTAAAATCCAATATCTTTCGTTCAAAACACGGATACTATGTTTCCTTTTATTAATAACTCCTATCTATATGTTTTTTAATCAAAACACTAATCTTATGTTTTCTTATGATAATGTCTACTAATTTTCTGGTTTCAATCAAAACCCTAATCTATCTTTTCATTTAAAAATGACTCGTATTGTTTAACTAGGACCCCTAAACCTTTCTTTCCTTTTCATAGTAGTTACTAAGTTTGAATCAAGACCCTAATCATAGGTCTTCTTTTGGTGGTGTCACCTCTCTTTACTCAAAACCTTCATCCTATGTTTACTTTTCGTAACGCATTCTATACTTGAATCGAAAACTTAATTCTTTGCTTTCAATTGAAACCCCAGTGCTTTGTTTACTTTTTCGATACGTCTCATTTTGGTTTAATGAAAAAACTAGCCCTATATTACAAAACCATATTCTATTGTTTTTCTAACGTAAAATCCAATATCTTTCGTTCAAAACACGGATACTATGTTTCCTTTTATTAATAACTCCTATCTATATGTTTTTAATCAAAACACTAATCTTATGTTTTCTTATGATAATGTCTACTAATTTTCTGGTTTCAATCAAAACCCTAATCTATCTTTTCATTTAAAAATGACTCGTATTGTTTAACTATGACCCCTAAACCTTTCTTTCCTTTCCATAGTAGTTACTAAGTTTGAATCAAGACCCTAATCATATGTATTCTTTTGGTGGTGTCACCTCTCTTTACTCAAAACCTTCATCCTATGTTTACTTTTCGTAACGCATTCTATACTTGAATCGAAAACTTAATTCTTTCCTTTCAATTGAAACCCTAATGCTTTTTTAATTTTTCGTGATGTCTCATTTTGTTTTTAATGAAAAAACAAACCCTATATTACAAAACAATATTCTATTGTTTTTCTAACGTAAAGTTTAATATCTTTCGTTCAAAACACGGATCCTATGTTTCCTTTTATTAATAACTCCTATCTACATGTTTTTTAATCAAAACCCTAATCTTATGTTTTCTTATGGTAATGTCTACTAATTTTCTGGTTTCAATCAAAACCCTAATCTATCTTTTCATTTAAAAATGACTCGTATTGTTTAACTAGGAAACCTAACCTTTCTTTCCTTTTCATAGTAGTTACTAAGTTTGAATCAAGACCCTAATCATAGGTATTCTTTTGGTGGTGTCACATCTCTTTACTCAAAACCTTCATCCTATGTTTACTTTTCGTAACGCATTCTATACTTGAATCGAAAACTTAATTCTTTCCTTTCAATTGAAACCCTAGTGCTTTTTTAATTTTTCGTGATGTCTCATTTTGTTTTTAATGAAAAAACAAACCCTATATTACAAAACAATATTCTATTGTTCTTCTAACGTAAAGTCTAATATCTTTCGTTCAAAACACGGATCTTATGTTTCCTTTTATTAATAACTCCTATCTACATGTTTTTTAATCAAAACCCTAATCTTATGTTTTCATATAGTAATGTCTACTAATTTTCTGGTTTCATTCAAAACCCTAATCTATCTTTTCATTTAAAAATGACTCGTATTGTTTAACCAAGGCCGTTAACCATTTCTTTTCTTTCCGTAGTAGTTACTAAGTTTGAATCAAAACCCTAATCATAGGTACTCTTTTGGTGGTGTCACCTCTCTTTACTCAAAACCTTGATCCTATGTTTACTTTTCGTAATGCATTCTATACTTGAATCGAAAACTTAATTCTTTGCTTTCAATTGAAACCCCAATGCTTTGTTTACTTTTTCGGAACGTCTCATTTTGGTTTTAATGAAAAAACTAGCCCTATATTACAAAACCATATTCTATTTTTTTTCTAACGTAAAATCCAATATCTTTCGTTCAAAACACGGATACTATGTTTCCTTTTATTAATAACTCCTATCTATATGTTTTTTAATCAAAACACTAATATTATGTTTTCTTATGATAATGTCTACTAATTTTCTGGTTTCAATCAAAAGCCTAATCAATCTTTTCATTTAAAAATGACTCGTATTGTTTAACTAGGACCCCTAAACCTTTCTTTGCTTTTCATAGTAGCTACTAAGTTTGAATCAAGACCCTAATCGGTCTTCTTTTGGTGGTGTCACCTCTCTTTACTCAAAACCTTCATCCTATGTTTACTTTTCGTAACGCATTCTATACTTGAATCGAAAACTTAATTCTTTACTTTCAATTGAAAACTTAATGCTTTTTTACTTTTTCGGGATGTCTCATTTTGTTTTTTAATGAAAAAACAAACCCTATATTACAAAACCATATTCTATTGTTTTTCTAACGTAAAGTCTAATATTTTTCGTTCAAAACACGGATCCTATGTTTCCTTTTATTAATAACTCCTATCTACATGTTTTTTAATCAAAACCCTAATCTTATGTTTTCTTATGGTAATGTCTACTAATTTTCTGGTTTCATTCAAAACCCTAATCTATCTTTTCATTTAAAAATGACTCGTATTGTTTAACCACGGCGTTAACCATTTCTTTCCTTTCCATAGTAGTTACTAAGTTTGAATCAAAACCCTAATCATAGGTACTCTTTTGGTGGTGTCACCTCTCTTTACTCAAAGCCTTGATCCTATGTTTACTTTTCGTAACGCATTCTATACTTGAATCGAAAACTTAATTCTTTGCTTTCAATTGAAACCCCAATGCTTTGTTTACTTTTTCGATACGTCTTATTTTGGTTTTAATGAAAAAACTAGCCCTATATTACAAAACCATATTCTATTTTTTTTCTAACGTAAAATCCAATATCTTTCGTTCAAAACACGGATACTATGTTTCCTTTTATTAATAACTCCTATCTATATGTTTTTTAATCAAAACACTAATCTTATGTTTTCTTATGATAATGTCTACTAATTTTCTGGTTTCAATCAAAAGCCTAATTAATCTTTTCATTTAAAAATGACTCGTATTGTTTAACTAGGACCCCTAAACCTTTCTTTGCTTTTCATAGTAGTTACTAAGTTTGAATCAAGACCCTAATCATAGGTCTTCTTTTGGTGGTGTCACCTCACTTTACTCAAAACATTCATCCTATGTTTACTTTTCGTAACGCATTCTATACTTGAATCGAAAACTTAATTCTTTACTTTCAATTGAAAACTTAATGCTTTTTTACTTTTTCGGGATGTCTCATTTTGTTTTTTAATGAAAAAACAAACCCTATATTACAAAACCATATTCTATTGTTTTTCTAACGTAAAGTCTAATATCTTTCGTTCAAAACACGGATCCTATGTTTCCTTTTATTAATAACTCCTATCTACATGTTTTTTAATCAAAACCCTAATCTTATGTTTTCATATGGTAATGTCTACTAATTTTCTGGTTTCATTCAAAACCCTAATCTATCTTTACATTTAAAAATGACTCGTATTGTTTAACCAAGGCCGTTAACCATTTCTTTCCTTTCCATAGTAGTTACTAAGTTTGAATCAAAACCCTAATCATAGGTACTCTTTTGGTGGTGTCACCTCTCTTTACTCAAAGCCTTGATCCTATGTTTACTTTTCGTAACGCATTCTATACTTAAATCGAAAACTTAATTCTTTGCTTTCAATTGAAACCCCAATGCTTTGTTTACTTTTTCGGAACGTCTCATTTTCGTTTTAATGAAAAAACTAGCCCTATATTACAAAACCATATTCTATTTTTTTTCTAACGTAAAATCCAATATCTTTCGTTCAAAACACGGATACGATGTTTCCTTTTATTAATGACTCCTATCTATATGTTTTTTAATCAAAACACTAATCTTATGTTTTCTTATGATAATGTCTACTAATTTTCTGGTTTCAATCAAAACCCTAATCAATATTTTCATTTAAAAATGACTCGTATTGTTTAACTAGGACCCCTAAACCTTTCTTTGCTTTTCATAGTAGTTACTAAGTTTGAATCAAGACCCTAATCATAGGTATTCTTTTGGTGGTGTCACCTCTCTTTACTCAAAACCTTCATCCTATGTTTACTTTTCGTAACGCATTCTATACTTGAATCGAAAACTTAATTCTTTCCTTTCAATTGAAACCCTAATGCTTTTTTAATTTTTCGTGATGTCTCATTTTGTTTTTAATGAAAAAACAAACCCTATATTACAAAACAATATTCTATTGTTTTTCCAACGTAAAGTCTAATATCTTTCGTTCAAAACACGGATCCTATGTTTCCTTTTATTAATAACTCCTATCTACATGTTTTTTAATCAAAATCCTAATCTTATGTTTTCTTATGGTAATGTCTACTAATTTTCTGGTTTCATTGAAAACCATAATCTATCTTTTCATTTAAAAATGACTCGTATTGTTCAACCAAGCCCGTTAACCATTTCTTTAATTTCCATAGTAGTTACTAAGTTTGAATCAAAACCCTAATCATAGGTACTCTTTTGGTGGTGTCACCTCTCTTTACTCAAAGCCTTGATCCTATGTTTACTTTTCGTAACGCATTCTATACTTGAATCGAAAACTTAATTCTTTGCTTTCAATTGAAACCCCAATGCTTTGTTTACTTTTTCGGAACGTCTCATTTTGGTTTTAATGAAAAAACTAGCCCTATATTACAAAACCATATTCTATTTTTTTTCTAACGTAAAATCCAATATCTTTCGTTCAAAACACGGATACTATGTTTCCTTTTATTAATAATAACTCCTATCTATATGTTTTTTAATCAAAACACGAATCTTATGTTTTCTTATGATAATGTCTACTAATTTTCTGGTTTCAATCAAAACCCTAATCAATATTTTCATTTAAAAATGACTCGTATTGTTTAACTAGGACCCCTAAACCTTTCTTTGCTTTTCATAGTAGTTACTAAGTTTGAATCAAGACCCTAATCATAGGTATTCTTTTGGTGGTGTCACCTCTCTTTACTCAAAACATTCATCCTATGTTTACTTTTCGTAACGCATTCTATACTTGAATCGAAAACTTAATCCTTTACTTTCAATTGAAAACTTAATGCTTTTTTACTTTTTCGGGATGTCTCATTTTGTTTTTTAATGAAAAAACAAACCCTATATTACAAAACCAAATTCTATTGTTTTTCTAACGTAAAGTCTAATATTTTTCGTTCAAAACACGGATCCTATGTTTCCTTTTATTAATAACTCCTATCTACATGTTTTTTAATCAAAACCCTAATCTTATGTTTTCTTATGGTAATGTCTACTAATTTTCTGGTTTCATTCAAAACCCTAATCTATCTTTTCATTTAAAAATGACTCGTATTGTTTAACCAAGGCGTTAACCATTTCTTTCCTTTCCATAGTAGTTACTAAGTTTGAATCAAAACCCTAATCATAGGTACTCTTTTGGTGGTGTCACCTCTCTTTACTCAAAGCCTTGATCCTATGTTTACTTTTCGTAACGCATTCTATACTTGAATCGAAAACTTAATTCTT
The DNA here is from genome assembly GCA_020875875.1 of Dioscorea alata. Classification (NCBI taxonomy): domain Eukaryota; kingdom Viridiplantae; phylum Streptophyta; class Magnoliopsida; order Dioscoreales; family Dioscoreaceae; genus Dioscorea; species Dioscorea alata. The sequence continues at coordinate 10,367,369 of CM037013.1, read as the reverse complement.
TGCTTTCAATTGAAACCCCAATGCTTTGTTTACTTTTTCGATACGTCTCATTTTGGTTTAATGAAAAAACTAGCCCTATATTACAAAACCATATTCTATTGTTTTTCTAACGTAAAATCCAATATCTTTCGTTCAAAACACGGATACTATGTTTCCTTTTATTAATAACTCCTATCTATATGTTTTTTAATCAAAACACTAATCTTATGTTTTCTTATGATAATGTCTACTAATTTTCTGGTTTCAATCAAAACCCTAATCTATCTTTTCATTTAAAAATGACTCGTATTGTTTAACTATGACCCCTAAACCTTTCTTTCCTTTTCATAGTAGTTACTAAGTTTGAATCAAGACCCTAATCATATGTATTCTTTTGGTGGTGTCACCTCTCTTTACTCAAAACCTTCATCCTATGTTTACTTTTCGTAACGCATTATATACTTGAATCGAAAACTTAATTCTTTCCTTTCAATTGAAACCCTAATGCTTTTTTAATTTTTCGTGATGTCTCATTTTGTTTTTAATGAAAAAACAAACCCTATATTACAAAACAATATTCTATTGTTTTTCTAACGTAAAGTCTAATATCTTTCGTTCAAAACACGGATCCTATGTTTCCTTTTATTAATAACTCCTATCTACATGTTTTTTAGTCAAAACCCTAATCTTATGTTTTCTTATGGTAATGTCTACTAATTTTCTGGTTTCATTGAAAACCATAATCTATCTTTTCATTTAAAAATGACTCGTATTGTTCAACCAAGGCCGTTAACCATTTCTTTCCTTTCCATAGTAGTTACTAAGTTTGAATCAAAACCCTAATTATAGGTACTCTTTTGGTGGTGTCACCTCTCTTTACTCAAAACCTTGATCCTATGTTTACTTTTCGTAACGCATTCTATACTTGAAACGAAAACTTAATTCTTTGCTTTCAATTGAAACCCCAATGCTTTGTTTACTTTTTCGGAACGTCTCATTTTGGTTTTAATGAAAAAACTAGCCCTATATTACAAAACCATATTCTATTGTTTTTCTAACGTAAAATCCAATATCTTTCGTTCAAAACACGGATACTATGTTTCCTTTTATTAATAACTCCTATCTATATGTTTTTTAATCAAAACACTAATCTTATGTTTTCTTATGATAATGTCTACTAATTTTCTGGTTTCAATCAAAACCCTAATCTATCTTTTCATTTAAAAATGACTCGTATTGTTTAACTAAGACCCCTAAACCTTTCTTTCCTTTTCATAGTAGTTACTAAGTTTGATTCAAGACCCTAATCATAGGTATTCTTTTGGTGGTGTCACATCTCTTTACTCAAAACCTTCGTCCTATGTTTACTTTTCGTAACGCATTCTATACTTGAATCGAAAACTTAATTCTTTCCTTTCAATTGAAACCCTAATGCTTTTTTAATTTTTCGTGATGTCTCATTTTGTTTTTAATGAAAAAACAAACCCTATATTACAAAACAATATTCTATTGTTTTTCAAATGTAAAGTCTAATATCTTTCGTTCAAAACACGGATCCTATGTTTCCTTTTATTAATAACTCCTATCTACATGTTTTTTAATCAAAACCCTAATCTTATGTTTTCTTATGGTAATGTCTACTAATTTTCTGGTTTCATTGAAAACCATAATCTATCTTTTCATTTAAAAATGACTCGTATTGTTCAACCAAGGCCGTTAACCATTTCTTTCCTTTCCATAGTAGTTACTAAGTTTGAATCAAAACCCTAATCATAGGTACTCTTTTGGTGGTGTCACCTCTCTTTACTCAAAACCTTGATCCTATGTTTACTTTTCGTAACGCATTCTATACTTGAATCGAAAACTTAATTCTTTGCTTTCAATTGAAACCCCAATGCTTTGTTTACTTTTTCGGAACGTCTTATTTTGGTTTTAATGAAAAAACTAGCCCTATATTACAAAACCATATTCTATTTTTTTTCTAACGTAAAATCCAATATCTTTCGTTCAAAACACGGATACTATGTTTCCTTTTATTAATAACTCCTATCTATATGTTTTTTAATCAAAACACTAATCTTATGTTTTCTTATGATAATGTCTACTAATTTTCTGGTTTCAATCAAAAGCCTAATTAATCTTTTCATTTAAAAATGACTCGTATTGTTTAACTAGGACCCCTAAACCTTTCTTTGCTTTTCATAGTAGTTACTAAGTTTGAATCAAGACCCTAATCATAGGTCTTCTTTTGGTGGTGTCACCTCTCTTTACTCAAAACATTCATCCTATGTTTACTTTTCGTAACGCATTCTATACTTGAATCGAAAACTTAATTCTTTACTTTCAAATGAAAACTTAATGCTTTTTTACTTTTTCGGGATGTCTCATTTTGTTTTTTAATGAAAAAAGAAACCCTATATTACCAAACCATATTCTATTGTTTTTCTAACGTAAAGTCTAATATCTTTCGTTCAAAAAACGGATCCTATGTTTCCTTTTATTAATAACTCCTATCTACATGTTTTTTAATCAAAACCCTAATCTTATGTTTTCTTATGGTAATGTCTACTAATTTTCTGGTTTCATTCAAAACCCTAATCTATCTTTTCATTTAAAAATGACTCGTATTGTTTAACCAAGGCGTTAACCATTTCTTTCCTTTCCATAGTAGTTACTAAGTTTGAATCAAAACCCTAATCATAGGTACTCTTTTGGTGGTGTCACCTCTCTTTACTCAAAGCCTTCATCCTATGTTTAATTTTCGTAACGCATTCTATACTTGAATCGAAAACTTAATTCTTTGCTTTCAATTGAAACCCCAGTGCTTTGTTTACTTTTTCGGAACGTCTCATTTTGGTTTTAATGAAAAAACTAGCCCTATATTACAAAACCATATTCTATTGTTTTTCTAACGTAAAATCCAATATCTTTCGTTCAAAACACGGATACTATGTTTCCTTTTATTAATAACTCCTATCTATATGTTTTTTAATCAAAACACTAATCTTATGTTTTCTTATGATAATGTCTACTAATTTTCTGGTTTCAATCAAAACCCTAATCTATCTTTTCATTTAAAAATGACTCGTATTGTTTAACTAGGACCCCTAAACCTTTCTTTCCTTTTCATAGTAGTTACTAAGTTTGAATCAAGACCCTAATCATAGGTCTTCTTTTGGTGGTGTCACCTCTCTTTACTCAAAACCTTCATCCTATGTTTACTTTTCGTAACGCATTCTATACTTGAATCGAAAACTTAATTCTTTGCCTTCAATTGAAACCCCAGTGCTTTGTTTACTTTTTCGATACGTCTCATTTTGGTTTAATGAAAAAACTAGCCCTATATTACAAAACCATATTCTATTGTTTTTCTAACGTAAAATCCAATATCTTTCGTTCAAAACACGGATACTATGTTTCCTTTTATTAATAACTCCTATCTATATGTTTTTTAATCAAAACACTAATCTTATGTTTTCTTATGATAATGTCTACTAATTTTCTGGTTTCAATCAAAACCCTAATCTATCTTTTCATTTAAAAATGACTCGTATTGTTTAACTATGACCCCTAAACCTTTCTTTCCTTTTCATAGTAGTTACTAAGTTTGAATCAAGACCCTAATCATATGTATTCTTTTGGTGGTGTCACCTCTCTTTACTCAAAACCTTCATCCTATGTTTACTTTTCGTAACGCATTCTATACTTGAATCGAAAACTTAATTCTTTCCTTTCAATTGAAACCCTAATGCTTTTTTAATTTTTCGTGATGTCTCATTTTGTTTTTAATGAAAAAACAAACCCTATATTACAAAACAATATTCTATTGTTTTTCTAACGTAAAGTTTAATATCTTTCGTTCAAAACACGGATCCTATGTTTCCTTTTATTAATAACTCCTATCTACATGTTTTTTAATCAAAACCCTAATCTTATGTTTTCTTATGGTAATGTCTACTAATTTTCTGGTTTCATTCAAAACCATAATCTATCTTTTCATTTAAAAATGACTCGTATTGTTTAACCAAGGCCGTTAACCATTTCTTTCCTTTCCATAGTAGTTACTAAGTTTGAATCAAAACCCTAATCATAGGTACTCTTTTGGTGGTGTCACCTCTCTTTACTCAAAGCCTTGATCCTATGTTTACTTTTCGTAACGCATTCTATACTTGAATCGAAAACTTAATTCTTTGCTTTCAATTGAAACCCCAATGCTTTGTTTACTTTTTCGGAACGTCTCATTTTGGTTTTAATGAAAAAACTAGCCCTATATTACAAAACCATATTCTATTGTTTTTCTAACGTAAAATCCAATATCTTTCGTTCAAAACACGGATACTATGTTTCCTTTTATTAATAACTCCTATCTATATGTTTTTTAATCAAAACACTAATCTTATGTTTTCTTATGATAATGTCTACTAATTTTCTGGTTTCAATCAAAAGCCTAATTAATCTTTTCATTTAAAAATGACACGTATTGTTTAACTAGGACCCCTAAACCTTTCTTTGCTTTTCATAGTAGTTACTAAGTTTGAATCAAGACCCTAATCATAGGTCTTCTTTTGGTGGTGTCACCTCTCTTTACTCAAAACATTCATCCTATGTTTACTTTTCGTAACGCATTCTATACTTGAATCGAAAACTTAATTCTTTACTTTCAAATGAAAACTTAATGCTTTTTTACTTTTTCGGGATGTCTCATTTTGTTTTTTAATGAAAAAACAAACCCTATATTACCAAACCATATTCTATTGTTTTTCTAACGTAAAGTCTAATATCTTTCGTTCAAAAAACGGATCCTATGTTTCCTTTTATTAATAACTCCTATCTACATGTTTTTTAATCAAAACCCTAATCTTATGTTTTCTTATGGTAATGTCTACTAATTTTCTGGTTTCATTCAAAACCCTAATCTATCTTTTCATTTAAAAATGACTCGTATTGTTTAACCAAGGCGTTAACCATTTCTTTCCTTTCCATAGTAGTTACTAAGTTTGAATCAAAACCCTAATCATAGGTACTCTTTTGGTGGTGTCACCTCTCTTTACTCAAAGCCTTCATCCTATGTTTAATTTTCGTAACGCATTCTATACTTGAATCGAAAACTTAATTCTTTGCTTTCAATTGAAACCCCAGTGCTTTGTTTACTTTTTCGGAACGTCTCATTTTGGTTTTAATGAAAAAACTAGCCCTATATTACAAAACCATATTCTATTGTTTTTCTAACGTAAAATCCAATATCTTTCGTTCAAAACACGGATACTATGTTTCCTTTTATTAATAACTCCTATCTATATGTTTTTTAATCAAAACACTAATCTTATGTTTTCTTATGATAATGTCTACTAATTTTCTGGTTTCAATCAAAACCCTAATCTATCTTTTCATTTAAAAATGACTCGTATTGTTTAACTAGGACCCCTAAACCTTTCTTTCCTTTTCATAGTAGTTACTAAGTTTGAATCAAGACCCTAATCATAGGTCTTCTTTTGGTGGTGTCACCTCTCTTTACTCAAAACCTTCATCCTATGTTTACTTTTCGTAACGCATTCTATACTTGAATCGAAAACTTAATTCTTTGCCTTCAATTGAAACCCCAGTGCTTTGTTTACTTTTTCGATACGTCTCATTTTGGTTTAATGAAAAAACTAGCCCTATATTACAAAACCATATTCTATTGTTTTTCTAACGTAAAATCCAATATCTTTCGTTCAAAACACGGATACTATGTTTCCTTTTATTAATAACTCCTATCTATATGTTTTTTAATCAAAACACTAATCTTATGTTTTCTTATGATAATGTCTACTAATTTTCTGGTTTCAATCAAAACCCTAATCTATCTTTTCATTTAAAAATGACTCGTATTGTTTAACTATGACCCCTAAACCTTTCTTTCCTTTTCATAGTAGTTACTAAGTTTGAATCAAGACCCTAATCATATGTATTCTTTTGGTGGTGTCACCTCTCTTTACTCAAAACCTTCATCCTATGTTTACTTTTCGTAACGCATTCTATACTTGAATCGAAAACTTAATTCTTTCCTTTCAATTGAAACCCTAATGCTTTTTTAATTTTTCGTGATGTCTCATTTTGTTTTTAATGAAAAAACAAACCCTATATTACAAAACAATATTCTATTGTTTTTCTAACGTAAAGTTTAATATCTTTCGTTCAAAACACGGATCCTATGTTTCCTTTTATTAATAACTCCTATCTACATGTTTTTTAATCAAAACCCTAATCTTATGTTTTCTTATGGTAATGTCTACTAATTTTCTGGTTTCATTCAAAACCATAATCTATCTTTTCATTTAAAAATGACTCGTATTGTTTAACCAAGGCCGTTAACCATTTCTTTCCTTTCCATAGTAGTTACTAAGTTTGAATCAAAACCCTAATCATAGGTACTCTTTTGGTGGTGTCACCTCTCTTTACTCAAAGCCTTGATCCTATGTTTACTTTTCGTAACGCATTCTATACTTGAATCGAAAACTTAATTCTTTGCTTTCAATTGAAACCCCAATGCTTTGTTTACTTTTTCGGAACGTCTCATTTTGGTTTTAATGAAAAAACTAGCCCTATATTACAAAACCATATTCTATTGTTTTTCTAACGTAAAATCCAATATCTTTCGTTCAAAACACGGATACTATGTTTCCTTTTATTAATAACTCCTATCTATATGTTTTTTAATCAAAACACTAATCTTATGTTTTCTTATGATAATGTCTACTAATTTTCTGGTTTCAATCAAAACCCTAATCCATCTTTTCATTTAAAAATGACACGTATTGTTTAACTAGGACCCCTAAACCTTTCTTTCCTTTTCATAGTAGTTACTAAGTTTGAATCAAGACCCTAATCATAGGTATTCTTTTGGTGGTGTCACCTCTCTTTACTCAAAACCTTCATCCTATGTTTACTTTTCGTAACGCATTCTATACTTGAATCTAAAACTTAATTTTTTCCTTTCAATTGAAACCCTAATGCTTTTTTAATTTTTCGTGATGTCTCATTTTGTTTTTAATGAAAAAACAAACCCTATATTACAAAACAATATTCTATTATTTTTCTAACGTAAAGTCTAATATCTTTCGTTCAAAACACGGATCCTATGTTTCCTTTTATTAATAACTCCTATCTACATGTTTTTTAATCAAAACCCTAATCTTATGTTTTCTTATGGTAATGTCTACTAATTTTCTGGTTTCATTCAAAACCCTAATCTATCTGTTCATTTAAAAATGACTAGTATTGTTTAACCAAGGCCGTTAACCATTTCTTTCCTTTCCATAGTAGTTACTAAGTTTGAATCAAAACCCTAATCATAGGTACTCTTTTGGTGGTGTCACCTCTCTTTACTCAAAGCCTTCATCCTATGTTTACTTTTCGTAACGCATTCTATACTTGAATCGAAAACTTAATTCTTTGCTTTCAATTGAAACCCCAATGCTTTGTTTACTTTTTCGGAACGTCTCATTTTGGTTTTAATGAAAAAACTAGCCCTATATTACAAAACCATATTCTATTGTTTTTCTATAACTCCTATTTAATATGTTTTTTAATCAAAACCCTAATATCATGTTTTCTTATGGTAATATACACCAAATTTCAGGTTTCAATCAAAACCCTAATCTTTCTTTTCACTTAAAGATGACTCGTATTTTTTAACCAAGACCCCTAACCCTTTCTTTTCTTTTCATAGTAGTTAATATGTTTGAATCAAAAACCTAATCCTAGGTATTCTTTTGGTGGTGTCACCTCACATTACTCAAAACCTTGATTCAATGTTTTCTTTTCGTAACGCATACTATACTTGAATCGAAAACGTAATTCTTTGCTTTCAATTCAAACCCCAATGCTTTGTTTACTTTTTCCGAATGTCTCATTATGTTATTAAAAAAAAAACTAACCCTAAATTAGAAAACCATAATCTATTGTTTTTCTTTCGTAAAGTCTAATATCTTTCGGTCAAAACACGGATCCTATGTTTCCTTTTATTAATAACTCCTATTTAATATGTTTTTTAATCAAAACCCTAATCTCATGTTTTCTTATGGTAATATCCACTAATTTTCAGGTTTCAATCAAAACCCTAATCTTTCTTTTCATTTAAAAATGACTCGTATTTTTTAACCAAGACCCCTAACCCTTTCTTTTGTTTTCATAGTAGTTATTATGTTTGAATCAAAAAAATAATCCTAGGTATTCTTTTGGTGGTGTCACCTCTCTTTACTCAAAATCTTGATACTATGTTTTCTTTTCGTAACGCATATTATACTTGAATCGAAAACCTAATTCTTTGCTTTCAATTCAAACCCTGATGCTTTGTTTACTTTTTCGGAATGTCTCATTATGTTATTAATAAAAAAACTAACCCTATATTACAAAACCATAATCTATTGTTTTTCTTTCGTAAAGTCTAATATCTTTCGGTCAAAACACATATCCTATGTTTCCTTTTATTAATAACTCCTATTTAATATGTTTTTTAATCAAAACCCTAATCTCATGTTTTCTTATGGTAATATCCACTAAATTTCAGGTTTCAATCAAAACCCTAATCTTTCTTTTCATTTAAAAATGACTCGTATTTTTTAACCAAGACCCCTAACCCTTTCTTTTCTTTTCATAGTAGTTACTATGTTTGAATCAAAAACCTAATCCTAGGTATTCTTTTGGTGGTGTCACCTCACTTTACTCAAAACCTTGATTCAATGTTTTCTTTTCGTAACGCATACTATACTTGAATCGAAAACGTAATTCTTTACTTTCAATTCAAACCCTAATGCTTTGTTTACTTTGTCGGAATGTCTCATTATGTTATTAAAAAAAAAACTAACCCTATATTAGAAAACCATAATCTATTGTTTTTTTTTTCGTAAAGTCTAATATCTTTCGGTCAAAACACGGATCCTATGTTTCCTTTTATTAATAACTCCTATTTAATATGTTTTTTAATCAAAACCCTAATCTCATGTTTTCTTATGGTAATATCCACTAAATTTAAGGTTTCAATCAAAACCCTAATCTTTCTTTTCATTTAAAAATGACTCGTATTTTTTAACCAAGACCCCTAACCCTTTCTTTTCTTTTCATAATAGTTACTATGTTTGAATCAAAAACCTAATCCTAGGTATTCTTTTGGTGGTGTCACCTCACTTTACTCAAAAACCTTGATCCAATGTTTTCTTTTCGTAACGCATACTATACTTGAATCGAAAACGTAATTCTTTGCTTTCAATTCAAACCCTAATGCTTTGTTTACTTTTTCGGAATGTCTCATTATGTTATTAAAAAAAACTAACCCTATATTACAAAACCATAATCTATTGTTTTTCTTTCGTAAAGTCTAATATCTTTCGGTCAAAACACGGATCCTATGTTTCCTTTTATTAATAACTCCTATTTAATATGTTTTTTAATCAAAACCCTAATCTCATGTTTTCTTATGGTAATATCCACTAAATTTCAGGTTTCAATCAAAACCCTAATCTTTCTTTTCATTTAAAAATGACTCGTATTTTTTAACCAAGACACCTAACCATTTCTTTTCTTTTCATAGTAGTTACTATGTTTGAATCAAAAACCTAATCCTAGGTATTCTTTTGGTGGTGTCACCTCACTTTACTCAAAACCTTGATCCAATGTTTTCTTTTCGTAACGCATACTATACTTGAATCGAAAACGTAATTCTTTGCTTTCAATTCAAACCCTAATGCTTTGTTTACTTTGTCGGAATGTCTCATTATGTTATTAAAAAAAAAACTAACCCTATATTAGAAAACCATAATCTATTGTTTTTCTTTCGTAAAGTCTAATATCTTTCGGTCAAAACACGTATCCTATGTTTCCTTTTATTAATAAATCCTATTTAATATGTTTTTTAATCAAAACCTTAATCTCATGTTTTCTTATGGAAATATCCACTAAATTTCAGGTTTCAATCAAAACCCTAATCTTTCTTTTCATTTAAAAATGACTCGTATTTTTTAACCAAGACCCCTAACCCTTTCTTTTCTTTTCATAATAGTTACTATGTTTGAATCAAAAACCTAATCCTAGGTATTCTTTTGGTGGTGTCACCTCACTTTACTCAAAAACCTTGATCCAATGTTTTCTTTTCGTAACGCATACTATACTTGAATCGAAAACGTAATTCTTTGCTTTCAATTCAAACCCTAATGCTTTGTTTACTTTTTCGGAATGTCTCATTATGTTATTAAAAAAAACTAACCCTATATTACAAAACCATAATCTATTGTTTTTCTTTCGTAAAGTCTAATATCTTTCGGTCAAAACACGTATCCTATGTTTCCTTTTATTAATAAATCCTATTTAATATGTTTTTTAATCAAAACCCTAATCTCATGTTTTCTTATGGAAATATCCACTAAATTTAAGGTTTCAATCAAAACCCTAATCTTTCTTTTCATTTAAAAATGACTCGTATTTTTTAACCAAGACCCCTAACCCTTTCTTTTCTTTTCATACTAGTTACTATGTTTGAATCAAAAACCTAATCCTAGGTATTCTTTTGGTGGTGTCAACTCACTTTACTCAAAACCTTGATCCACTGTTTTCTTTTCGTAACGCATACTATACTTGAATCGAAAACGTAATTCTTTGCTTTCAATTCAAACCCTAATGCTTTGTTTACTTTTTCGGAATGTCTCATTATGTTATTAAAAAAAAACTAACCCTATATTACAAAACCATAATCTATTGTTTTTCTTTCGTAAAGTCTAATATCTTTCGGTCAAAACACGAATCCTATGTTTCCTTTTATTAATAACTCCTATTTAATATGTTTTTTAATCAAAACCCTAATATCATGTTTTCTTATGGTAATATCCACCAAATTTCAGGTTTCAATCAAAACCCTAATCTTTCTTTTCACTTAAAAATGACTCGTATTTTTTAACCAAGACCCCTAACCCTTTCTTTTCTTTTCATAGTAGTTACTATGTTTGAATCAAAAACCTAATCCTAGGTATTCTTTTGGTGGTGTCACCTCACATTACTCAAAACCTTGATTCAATGTTTTCTTTTCGTAACGCATACTATACTTGAATCGAAAACGTAATTCTTTGCTTTCAATTCAAACCCTAATGCTTTGTTTACTTTTTCCGAATGTCTCATTATGTTATTAAAAAAAAAACTAACCCTAAATTAGAAAACCATAATCTATTGTTTTTCTTTCGTAAAGTCTAATATCTTTCGGTCAAAACACGGATCCTATGTTTCCTTTTATTAATAACTCCTATTTAATATGTTTTTTAATCAAAACCCTAATCTCATGTTTTCTTATGGTAATATCCACTAATTTTCAGGTTTCAATCAAAACCCTAATCTTTCTTTTCATTTAAAAATGACTCGTATTTTTTAACCAAGACCCCTAACCCTTTCTTTTGTTTTCATAATAGTTATTATGTTTGAATCAAAAAAATAATCCTAGGTATTCTTTTGGTGGTGTCACCTCTCTTTACTCAAAATCTTGATACTATGTTTTCTTTTCGTAACGCATATTATACTTGAATCGAAAACCTAATTCTTTGCTTTCAATTCAAACCCTGATGCTTTGTTTACTTGTTCGGAATGTCTCATTATGTTATTAATAAAAAAACTAACCCTATATTACAAAACCATAATCTATTGTTTTTCTTTCGTAAAGTCTAATATCTTTCGGTCAAAACACATATCCTATGTTTCCTTTTATTAATAACTCCTATTTAATATGTTTTTTAATCAAAACCCTAATCTCATGTTTTCTTATGGTAATATCCACTAAATTTCAGGTTTCAATCAAAACCCTAATCTTTCTTTTCATTTAAAAATGACTCGTATTTTTTAACCAAGACCCCTAACCCTTTCTTTTCTTTTCATAGTAGTTACTATGTTTGAATCAAAAACCTAATCCTAGGTATTCTTTTGGTGGTGTCACCTCACTTTACTCAAAACCTTGATTCAATGTTTTCTTTTCGTAACGCATACTATACTTGAATCGAAAACGTAATTCTTTGCTTTCAATTCAAACCCTAATGCTTTGTTTACTTTGTCGGAATGTCTCATTATGTTATTAAAAAAAAAACTAACCCTATATTAGAAAACCATAATCTATTGTTTTTCTTTCGTAAAGTCTAATATCTTTCGGTCAAAACACGGATCCTATGTTTCCTTTTATTAATAACTCCTATTTAATATGTTTTTTAATCAAAACCCTAATCTCATGTTTTCTTATGGTAATATCCACTAAATTTAAGGTTTCAATCAAAACCCTAATCTTTCTTTTCATTTAAAAATGACTCGTATTTTTTAACCAAGACCCCTAACCCTTTCTTTTCTTTTCATAGTAGTTACTATGTTTGAATCAAAAACCTAATCCTAGGTATTCTTTTGGTGGTGTCACCTCACTTTACTCAAAACCTTGATCCAATGTTTTCTTTTCGTAACGCATACTATACTTGAATCGAAAACGTAATTCTTTGCTTTCAATTCAAACCCTAATGCTTTGTTAACTTTGTCGGAATGTCTCATTATGTTATTAAAAAAAAAACTAACCCTATATTAGAAAACCATAATCTATTGTTTTTCTTTCGTAAAGTCTAATATCTTTCGGTCAAAACACGTATCCTATGTTTCCTTTTATTAATAAATCCTATTTAATATGTTTTTTAATCAAAACCCTAATCTCATGTTTTCTTATGGAAATATCCACTAAATTTAAGGTTTCAATCAAAACCCTAATCTTTCTTTTCATTTAAAAATGACTCGTATTTTTTAACCAAGACCCCTAACCCTTTCTTTTCTTTTCATAATAGTTACTATGTTTGAATCAAAAACCTAATCCTAGGTATTCTTTTGGTGGTGTCAACTCACTTTACTCAAAACCTTGATCCACTGTTTTCTTTTCGTAACGCATACTATACTTGAATCGAAAACGTAATTCTTTGCTTTCAATTCAAACCCTAATGCTTTGTTTACTTTTTCGGAATGTCTCATTATGTTATTAAAAAAAAACTAACCCTATATTACAAAACCATAATCTATTGTTTTTCTTTCGTAAAGTCTAATATCTTTCGGTCAAAACACGGATCCTATGTTTCCTTTTATTAATAACTCCTATTTAATATGTTTTTTAATCAAAACCCTAATATCATGTTTTCTTATGGTAATATCCACCAAATTTCAGGTTTCAATCAAAACCCTAATCTTTCTTTTCACTTAAAAAAGACTCGTATTTTTAACCAAGACCCCTAACCCTTTCTTTTCTTTTCATAGTAGTTACTATGTTTGAATCAAAAACCTAATCCTAGGTATTCTTTTGGTGGTGTCACCTCACATTACTCAAAACCGTGATTCAATGTTTTCTTTTCGTAACGCATACTATACTTGAATCGAAAACGTAATTCTTTGCTTTCAATTCAAACCCTAATGCTTTGTTTACTTTTTCCGAATGTCTCATTATGTTATTAAAAAAAAAACTAACCCTAAATTAGAAAACCATAATCTATTGTTTTTCTTTCGTAAAGTCTAATATCTTTCGGTCAAAACACGGATCCTATGTTTCCTTTTATTAATAACTCCTATTTAATATGTTTTTTAATCAAAACCCTAATCTCATGTTTTCTTATGGTAATATCCACTAATTTTCAGGTTTCAATCAAAACCCTAATCTTTCTTTTCATTTAAAAATGACTCGTATTTTTTAACCAAGACCCCTAACCCTTTCTTTTGTTTTCATAATAGTTATTATGTTTGAATCAAAAAAATAATCCTAGGTATTCTTTTGGTGGTGTCACCTCTCTTTACTCAAAATCTTGATACTATGTTTTCTTTTCGTAACGCATATTATACTTGAATCGAAAACCTAATTCTTTGCTTTCAATTCAAACCCTGATGCTTTGTTTACTTTTTCGGAATGTCTCATTATGTTATTAATAAAAAAACTAACCCTATATTACAAAACCATAATCTATTGTTTTTCTTTCGTAAAGTCTAATATCTTTCGGTCAAAACACATATCCTATGTTTCCTTTTATTAATAACTCCTATTTAATATGTTTTTTAATCAAAACCCTAATCTCATGTTTTCTTATGGTAATATCCACTAAATTTCAGGTTTCAATGAAAACCCTAATCTTTCTTTTCATTTAAAAATGACTCGTATTTTTTAACCAAGACCCCTAACCCTTTCTTTTCTTTTCATAGTAGTTACTATGTTTGAATCAAAAACCTAATCCTAGGTATTCTTTTGGTGGTGTAACCTCACTTTACTCAAAACCTTGATCCACTGTTTTCTTTTCGTAACGCATACTATACTTGAATCGAAAACGTAATTCTTTGCTTTCAATTCAAACCCTAATGCTTTGTTTACTTTGTCGGAATGTCTCATTATGTTATTAAAAAAAAAACTAACCCTATATTAGAAAACCATAATCTATTGTTTTTCTTTCGTAAAGTCTAATATCTTTCGGTCAAAACACGGATCCTATGTTTCATTTTATTAATAACTCCTATTTAATATGTTTTTTAATCAAAACCCTAATCTCATGTTTTCTTATGGTAATATCCACTAAATTTAAGGTTTCAATCAAAACCCTAATCTTTCTTTTCATTTAAAAATGACTCGTATTTTTTAACCAAGACCCCTAACCCTTTCTTTTCTTTTCATAGTAGTTACTATGTTTGAATCAAAAACCTAATCCTAGGTATTCTTTTGGTGGTGTCACCTCACTTTACTCAAAACCTTGATCCAATGTTTTCTTTTCGTAACGCATACTATACTTGAATCGAAAACGTAATTCTTTGCTTTCAATTCAAACCCTAATGCTTTGTTTACTTTGTCGGAATGTCTCATTATGTTATTAAAAAAAAAACTAACCCTATATTAGAAAACCATAATCTATTGTTTTTCTTTCGTAAAGTCTAATATCTTTCGGTCAAAACACGGATCCTATGTTTCCTTTTATTAATAAATCCTATTTAATATGTTTTTTAATCAAAACCCTAATCTCATGTTTTCTTATGGAAATATCCACTAAATTTAAGGTTTCAATCAAAACCCTAATCTTTCTTTTCATTTAAAAATGACTCGTATTTTTTAACCAAGACCCCTAACCCTTTCTTTTCTTTTCATAATAGTTACTATGTTTGAATCAAAAACCTAATCCTAGGTATTCTTTTGGTGGTGTCAACTCACTTTACTCAAAACCTTGATCGACTGTTTTTCTTTTCGTAACGCATACTATACTTGAATCGAAAACGTAATTCTTTGCTTTCAATTCAAACCCTAATGCTTTGTTTACTTTTTCGGAATGTCTCATTATGTTATTAAAAAAAAACTAACCCTATATTACAAAACCATAATCTATTGTTTTTCTTTCGTAAAGTCTAATATCTTTCGGTCAAAACACGGATCCTATGTTTCTTTTTATTAATAACTCCTATTTAATATGTTTTTTAATCAAAACCCTAATATCATGTTTTCTTATGGTAATATCCACCAAATTTAAGGTTTCAATCAAAACCCTAATCTTTCTTTTCACTTAAAAATGACTCGTATTTTTTAACCAAGACCCCTAACCCTTTCTTTTCTTTTCATAGTAGTTACTATGTTTGAATCAAAAACCTAATCCTAGGTATTCTTTTGGTGGTGTCACCTCACTTTACTCAAAACCTTGATCCAATGTTTTCTTTTCGTAACGCATACTATACTTGAATCGAAAACGTAATTCTTTGCTTTCAATTCAAACCCTAATGCTTTGTTTACTTTGTCGGAATGTCTCATTATGTTATTAAAAAAAAAACTAACCCTATATTAGAAAACCATAATCTATTGTTTTTCTTTCGTAAAGTCTAATATCTTTCGGTCAAAACACGGATCCTATGTTTCCTTTTATTAATAAATCCTATTTAATATGTTTTTTAATCAAAACCCTAATCTCATGTTTTCTTATGGAAATATCCACTAAATTTAAGGTTTCAATCAAAACCCTAATCTTTCTTTTCATTTAAAAATGACTCGTATTTTTTAACCAAGACCCCTAACCCTTTCTTTTCTTTTCATAATAGTTACTATGTTTGAATCAAAAACCTAATCCTAGGTATTCTTTTGGTGGTGTCAACTCACTTTACTCAAAACCTTGATCCACTGTTTTCTTTTCGTAACGCATACTATACTTGAATCGAAAACGTAATTCTTTGCTTTCAATTCAAACCCTAATGCTTTGTTTACTTTTTCGGAATGTCTCATTATGTTATTAAAAAAAAACTAACCCTATATTACAAAACCATAATCTATTGTTTTTCTTTCGTAAAGTCTAATATCTTTCAGTCAAAACACGGATCCTATGTTTCTTTTTATTAATAACTCCTATTTAATATGTTTTTTAATCAAAACCCTAATATCATGTATTCTTATGGTAATATCCACCAAATTTCAGGTTTCAATCAAAACCCTAATCTTTCTTTTCACTTAAAAATGACTCGTATTTTTTAACCAAGACCCCTAACCCTTTCTTTTCTTTTCATAGTAGTTACTATGTTTGAATCAAAAACCTAATCCTAGGTATTCTTTTGGTGGTGTCACCTCACTTTACTCAAAACCTTGATTCAATGTTTTCTTTTCGTAACGCATACTATACTTGAATCGAAAACGTAATTCTTTGCTTTCAATTCAAACCCTAATGCTTTGTTTACTTTTTCCGAATGTCTCATTATGTTATTAAAAAAAAAACTAACCCTATATTAGAAAACCATAATCTATTGTTTTTCTTTCGTAAAGTCTAATATCTTTCGGTCAAAACACGGATCCTATGTTTCCTTTTATTAATAACTCCTATTTAATATGTTTTTTAATCAAAACCCTAATCTCATGTTTTCTTATGGTAATATCCACTAATTTTCAGGTTTCAATCAAAACCCTAATCTTTCTTTTCATTTAAAAATGACTCGTATTTTTTAACCAAGACCCCTAACCATTTCTTTTCTTTTCATAGTAGTTACTATGTTTGAATCAAAAACCTAATCCTAGGTATTCTTTTGGTGGTGTCACCTCACTTTACTCAAAACCTTGATCCAATGTTTTCTTTTCGTAACGCATACTATACTTGAATCGAAAACGTAATTCTTTGCTTTCAATTCAAACCCTAATGCTTTGTTTACTTTGTCAGAATGTCTCATTATGTTATTAAAAAAAAAACTAACCCTATATTAGAAAACCATAATCTATTGTTTTTCTTTCGTAAAGTCTAATATCTTTCGGTCAAAACACGGATCCTATGTTTCCTTTTATTAATAACTCCTATTTAATATGTTTGTTAATCAAAACCCTAATCTCATGTTTTCTTATGGTAATATCCACTAAATTTCAGGTTTCAATCAAAATCCTAATCTTTCTTTTCATTTAAAAATGACTCGTATTTTTTAACCAAGACCCCTAACTATTTCTTTTCTTTTCATAGTAGTTACTATGTTTGAATCAAAAACCTAATCCTAGGTATTCTTTTGGTGGTGTCACCTCACTTTACTCAAAACCTTGATCCAATGTTTTCTTTTCGTAACGCATACTATACTTGAATCGAAAACGTAATTCTTTGCTTTCAATTCAAACCCTAATGCTTTGTTTACTTTGTCGGAATGTCTCATTATGTTATTAAAAAAAAAAAACTAACCCTATATTAGAAAACCATAATCTATTGTTTTTCTTTCGTAAAGTCTAATATCTTTCGGTCAAAACACGGATCCTATGTTTCCTTTTATTAATAAATCCTATTTAATATGCTTTTTAATCAAAACCCTAATCTCATGTTTTCTTATGGAAATATCCACTAAATTTAAGGTTCCAATCAAAACCCTAATCTTTCTTTTCATTTAAAAATGACTCGTATTTTTTAACCAAGACCCCTAACCCTTTCTTTTCTTTTCATAATAGTTACTATGTTTGAATCAAAAACCTAATCCTAGGTATTCTTTTGGTGGTGTCACCTCACTTTACTCAAAACCTTGATTCAATGTTTTCTTTTCGTAACGCATACTATACACTTGAATCGAAAACGTAATTCTTTGCTTTCAATTCAAACCCTAATGCTTTGTTTACTTTGTCGGAATGTCTCATTATGTTATTAAAAAAAAAACTAACCCTATATTACAAAACCATAATCTATTGTTTTTCTTTCGTAAAGTCTAATATCTTTCGGTCAAAACACGGATCCTATGTTTCCTTTTATTAATAAATCCTATTTAATATGTTTTTTAATCAAAACCCTAATCTCATGTTTTCTTATGGAAATATCCACTAAATTTAAGGTTTCAATCAAAACCCTAATCTTTCTTTTCATTTAAAAATGACTCGTATTTTTTAACCAAGACCCCTAACCCTTTCTTTTCTTTTCATAATTGTTACTATGTTTGAATCAAAAACCTAATCCTAGGTATTCTTTTGGTGGTGTCACCTCACTTTACTCAAAAACCTTGATCCAATGTTTTCTTTTCGTAACGCATACTATACTTGAATCGAAAACGTAATTCTTTGCTTTCAATTCAAACCCTAATGCTTTGTTTACTTTTTCGGAATGTCTCATTATGTTATTAAAAAAAACTAACCCTATATTACAAAACCATAATCTATTGTTTTTCTTTCGTAAAGTCTAATATCTTTCGGTCAAAACACGGATCCTATGTTTCCTTTTATTAATAACTCCTATTTAATATGTTTTTTAATCAAAACCCTAATCTCATGTTTTCTTATGGTAATATCCACTAAATTTCAGGTTTCAATCAAAACCCTAATCTTTCTTTTCATTTAAAAATGACTCGTATTTTTTAACCAAGACCCCTAACCCTTTCTTTTCTTTTCATAGTAGTTACTATGTTTGAATCAAAAACCTAATCCTAGGTATTCTTTTGGTGGTGTCACCTCACTTTACTCAATACCTTGATTCAATGTTTTCTTTTCGTAACGCATACTATACTTGAATCGAAAACGTAATTCTTTGCTTTCAATTCAAACCCTAATGCTTTGTTTACTTTGTCGGAATGTCTCATTATGTTATTAAAAAAAAAACTAACCCTATATTAGAAAACCATAATCTATTGTTTTTCTTTCGTAAAGTTTAATATCTTTCGGTCAAAACACGTATCCTATGTTTCCTTTTATTAATAAATCCTATTTAATATGTTTTTTAATCAAAACCCTAATCTCATGTTTTCTTATGGTAATATCCACTAAATTTCAGGTTTCAATCAAAACCCTAATCTTTCTTTTCATTTAAAAATTACTCGTATTTTTTAACCAAGACCACTAACCCTTTCTTTTCTTTTCATAGTAGTTACTATGTTTGAATCAAAAACCTAATCCTAGGTATTCTTTTGGTGGTGTCACCTCACTTTACTCAAAACCTTGATCCAATGTTTTCTTTTCGTAACGCATACTATACTTGAATCGAAAACGTAATTCTTTGCTTTCAATTCAAACCCTAATGCTTTGTTTACTTTGTCGGAATATCTCATTATGTTATTAAAAAAAAAACTAACCCTATATTAGAAAACCATAATCTATTGTTTTTCTTTCGTAAAGTCTAATATCTTTCGGTCAAAACACGTATCCTATGTTTCCTTTTATTAATAAATCCTATTTAATATGTTTTTTAATCAAAACCCTAATCTCATGTTTTCTTATGGAAATATCCACTAAATTTAAGGTTTCAATCAAAACCCTAATCTTTCTTTTTATTTAAAAATGACTCGTATTTTTTAACCAAGACCCCTAACCCTTTCTTTTCTTTTCATAATAGTTACTATGTTTGAATCAAAAACCTAATCCTAGGTATTCTTTTGGTGGTGTCAACTCACTTTACTCAAAACCTTGATCCACTGTTTTCTTTTCGTAACGCATACTATACTTGAATCGAAAACGTAATTCTTTGCTTTCAATTCAAGCCCTAATGCTTTGTTTACTTTTTCGGAATGTCTCATTATGTTATTAAAAAAAACTAACCCTATATTACAGAACCATAATCTATTGTTTTTCTTTCGTAAAGTCTAATATCTTTCGGTCAAAACACGGATCCTATGTTTCCTTTTATTAATAACTCCTATTTAATATGTTTTTTAATCAAAACCCTAATCTCATGTTTTCTTATGGTAATATCCACTAAATTTCAGGTTTCAATCAAAACCCTAATCTTTCTTTTCATTTAAAAATGACTCGTATTTTTTAACCAAGACCCCTAACCCTTTCTTTTCTTTTCATAGTAGTTACTATGTTTGAATCAAAAACCTAATCCTAGGTATTCTTTTGGTGGTGTCACCTCACTTTACACAAAACCTTGATTCATTGTTTTCTTTTCGTAACGCATACTATACTTGAATCGAAAACGTAATTCTTTGCTTTCAATTCAAACCCTAATGCTTTGTTTACTTTGTCGGAATGTCTCATTATGTTATTAAAAAAAAAACTAACCCTATATTAGAAAACCATAATCTATTTTTTTTCTTTCGTAAAATCTAATATCTTTCGGTCAAAACTCGTATCCTATGTTTCCTTTTATTAATAAATCCTATTTAATATGTTTTTAATCAAAACCCTAATCTCATGTTTTCTTATGGTAATATCCACTAAATTTCAGGTTTCAATCAAAACCCTAATCTTTCTTTTCATTTAAAAATTACTCGTATTTTTTAACCAAGACCACTAACCCTTTCTTTTCTTTTCATAGTAGTTACTATGTTTGAATCAAAAACCTAATCCTAGGTATTCTTTTGGTGGTGTCACCTCACTTTACTCAAAACCTTGATCCAATGTTTTCTTTTCGTAACGCATACTATACTTGAATCGAAAACGTAATTCTTTGCTTTCAATTCAAACCCTAATGCTTTGTTAACTTTGTCGGAATGTCTCATTATGTTATTAAAAAAAAAACTAACCCTATATTAGAAAACCATAATCTATTGTTTTTCTTTCGTAAAGTCTAATATCTTTCGGTCAAAACACGTATCCTATGTTTCCTTTTATTAATAAATCCTATTTAATATGTTTTTTAATCAAAACCCTAATCTCATGTTTTCTTATGGAAATATCCACTAAATTTAAGGTTTCAATCAAAACCCTAATCTTTCTTTTCATTTAAAAATGACTCGTATTTTTTAACCAAGACCCCTAACCCTTTCTTTTCTTTTCATAATAGTTACTATGTTTGAATCAAAAACCTAATCCTAGGTATTCTTTTGGTGGTGTCAACTCACTTTACTCAAAACCTTGATCCACTGTTTTCTTTTCGTAACGCATACTATACTTGAATCGAAAACGTAATTCTTTGCTTTCAATTCAAACCCTAATGCTTTGTTTACTTTGTCGGAATGTCTCATTATGTTATTAAAAAAAAAACTAACCCTATATTACAAAACCATAATCTATTGTTTTTCTTTCGTAAAGTCTAATATCTTTCGGTCAAAACACGGATCCTATGTTTCCTTTTATTAATAAATCCTATTTAATATGTTTTTTAATCAAAACCCTAATCTCATGTTTTCTTATGGTAATATCCACTAAATTTAAGGTTTCAATCAAAACCCTAATCTTTCTTTTCATTTAAAAATGACTCGTATTTTTTAACCAAGACCCCTAACCCTTTCTTTTCTTTTCATAGTAGTTACTATGTTTGAATCAAAAACCTAATCCTAGGTATTCTTTTGGTGGTGTCACCTCACTTTACTCAAAACCTTGATCCAATGTTTTCTTTTCGTAACGCATACTATACTTGAATCGAAAACGTAATTCTTTGCTTTCAATTCAAACCCTAATGCTTTGTTTACTTTTTCGGAATGTCTCATTATGTTATTAAAAAAAAACTAACCCTATATTACAAAACCATAATCTATTGTTTTTCTTTCGTAAAGTCTAATATCTTTCGGTCAAAACACGGATCCTATGTTTCCTTTTATTAATAACTCCTATTTAATATGTTTTTTAATCAAAACCCTAATCTCATGTTTTCTTATGGTAATATCCACTAAATTTCAGGTTTCAATCAAAACCCTAATCTTTCTTTTCATTTAAAAATGACTCGTATTTTTTAACCAAGACCCCTAACCCTTTCTTTTCTTTTCATAGTAGTTACTATGTTTGAATCAAAAACCTAATCCTAGGTATTCTTTTGGTGGTGTCACCTCACTTTACTCAATACCTTGATTCAATGTTTTCTTTTCGTAACGCATACTATACTTGAATCGAAAACGTAATTCTTTGCTTTCAATTCAAACCCTAATGCTTTGTTTACTTTGTCGGAATGTCTCATTATGTTATTAAAAAAAAACTAACCCTATATTAGAAAACCATAATCTATTGTTTTTCTTTCGTAAAGTCTAATATCTTTCGGTCAAAACACGTATCCTATGTTTCCTTTTATTAATAACTCCTATTTAATATGTTTTTTAATCAAAACCCTAATCTCATGTTTTCTTATGGTAATATCCACTAAATTTCAGGTTTCAATCAAAACCCTAATCTTTCTTTTCATTTAAAAATTACTCGTATTTTTTAACCAAGACCACTAACCCTTTCTTTTCTTTTCATAGTAGTTACTATGTTTGAATCAAAAACCTAATCCTAGGTATTCTTTTGGTGGTGTCACCTCACTTTACTCAAAACCTTGATCCAATGTTTTCTTTTCGTAACGCATACTATACTTGAATCGAAAACGTAATTCTTTGCTTTCAATTCAAACCCTAATGCTTTGTTTACTTTGTCGGAATATCTCATTATGTTATTAAAAAAAAAACTAACCCTATATTAGAAAACCATAATCTATTGTTTTTCTTTCGTAAAGTCTAATATCTTTCGGTCAAAACACGTATCCTATGTTTCCTTTTATTAATAAATCCTATTTAATATGTTTTTTAATCAAAACCCTAATCTCATGTTTTCTTATGGAAATATCCACTAAATTTAAGGTTTCAATCAAAACCCTAATCTTTCTTTTCATTTAAAAATGACTCGTATTTTTTAACCAAGACCCCTAACCCTTTCTTTTCTTTTCATAATAGTTACTATGTTTGAATCAAAAACCTAATCCTAGGTATTCTTTTGGTGGTGTCACCTCACTTTACTCAAAACCTTGATCCACTGTTTTCTTTTCGTAACGCATACTATACTTGAATCGAAAACGTAATTCTTTGCTTTCAATTCAAGCCCTAATGCTTTGTTTACTTTTTCGGAATGTCTCATTATGTTATTAAAAAAAAACTAACCCTATATTACAGAACCATAATCTATTGTTTTTCTTTCGTAAAGTCTAATATCTTTCGGTCAAAACACGTATCCTATGTTTCCTTTTATTAATAACTCCTATTTAATATGTTTTTTAATCAAAACCCTAATCTCATGTTTTCTTATGGTAATATCCACTAAATTTCAGGTTTCAATCAAAACCCTAATCTTTCTTTTCATTTAAAAATGACTCGTATTTTTTAACCAAGACCCCTAACCCTTTCTTTTCTTTTCATAGTAGTTACTATGTTTGAATCAAAAACCTAATCCTAGGTATTCTTTTGGTGGTGTCACCTCACTTTACATCAAAACCTTGATCATTGTTTTCTTTTCGTAACGCATACTATACTTGAATCGAAAACGTAATTCTTTGCTTTCAATTCAAACCCTAATGCTTTGTTTACTTTGTCGGAATGTCTCATTATGTTATTAAAAAAAAAACTAACCCTATATTAGAAAACCATAATCTATTGTTTTTCTTTCGTAAAGTCTAATATCTTTCGGTCAAAACACGGATCCTATGTTTCCTTTTATTAATAAATCCTATTTAATATGTTTTTAATCAAAACCCTAATCTCATGTTTTCTTATGGTAATATCCACTAAATTTCAGGTTTCAATCAAAACCCTAATCTTTCTTTTCATTTAAAAATGACTCGTATTTTTTAACCAAGACCCCTAACCCTTTCTTTTCTTTTCATAGTAGTTACTATGTTTGAATCAAAAACCTAATCCTAGGTATTCTTTTGGTGGTGTCACCTCACTTTACTCAAAACCTTGATCCAATGTTTTCTTTTCGTAACGCATACTATACTTGAATCGAAAACGTAATTCTTTGCTTTCAATTCAAACCCTAATGCTTTGTTTACTTTGTCGGAATGTCTCATTATGTTATTAAAAAAAAACTAACCCTATATTAGAAAACCATAATCTATTGTTTTTCTTTCGTAAAGTCTAATATCTTTCGGTCAAAACACGGATCCTATGTTTCCTTTTATTAATAAATCCTATTTAATATGTTTTTTAATCAAAACCCTAATCTCATGTTTTCTTATGGTAATATCCACTAAATTTAAGGTTTCAATCAAAACCCTAATCTTTCTTTTCATTTAAAAATGACTCGTATTTTTTAACCAAGACCCCTAACCCTTTCTTTTCTTTTCATAGTAGTTACTATGTTTGAATCAAAAACCTAATCCTAGGTATTCTTTTGGTGGTGTCACCTCACTTTACTCAAAACCTTGATCCAATGTTTCTTTTCGTAACGCATACTATACTTGAATCGAAAACGTAATTCTTTGCTTTCAATTCAAACCCTAATGCTTTGTTTACTTTGTCGGAATGTCTCATTATGTTATTAAAAAAAAAACTAACCCTATATTAGAAAACCATAATCTATTGTTTTTCTTTCGTAAAGTCTAATATCTTTCGGTCAAAACACGGATCCTATGTTTCCTTTTATTAATAAATCCTATTTAATATGTTTTTAATCAAAACCCTAATCTCATGTTTTCTTATGGTAATATCCACTAAATTTCAGGTTTCAATCAAAACCCTAATCTTTCTTTTCATTTAAAAATGACTCGTATTTTTTAACCAAGACCCCTAACCCTTTCTTTTCTTTTCATAGTAGTTACTATGTTTGAATCAAAAACCTAATCCTAGGTATTCTTTTGGTGGTGTCACCTCACTTTACTCAAAACCTTGATCCACTGTTTTCTTTTCGTAACGCATACTATACTTGAATCGAAAACGTAATTCTTTGCTTTCAATTCAAACCCTAATGCTTTGTTTACTTTTTCGGAATGTCTCATTATGTTATTAAAAAAAAAACTAACCCTATATTACAAAACCATAATCTATTGTTTTTCTTTCGTAAAGTCTAATATCTTTCGGTCAAAACACGGATCCTATGTTTCCTTTTATTAATAACTCCTATTTAATATGTTTTTTAATCAAAACCCTAATATCATGTTTTCTTATGGTAATATCCACTAAATTTCAGGTTTCAATCAAAACCCTAATCTTTCTTTTCATTTAAAAATGACTCGTATTTTTTAACCAAGACCCCTAACCCTTTCTTTTCTTTTCATAGTAGTTACTATGTTTGAATCAAAAACCTAATCCTAGGTATTCTTTTGGTGGTGTCACCTCACTTTACTCAAAACCTTGATCCAATGTTTTCTTTTCGTAACGCATACTATACTTGAATCGAAAACGTAATTCTTTGCTTTCAATTCAAACCCTAATGCTTTGTTTACTTTTTCGGAATGTCTCATTATGTTATTAAAAAAAAACTAACCCTATATTACAAAACCATAATCTATTGTTTTTCTTTCGTAAAGTCTAATATCTTTCGGTCAAAACACGGATCCTATGTTTCCTTTTATTAATAACTCCTATTTAATATGTTTTTTAATCAAAACCCTAATCTCATGTTTTCTTATGGTAATATCCACTAAATTTCAGGTTTCAATCAAAACCCTAATCTTTCTTTTCATTTAAAAATGACTCGTATTTTTTAACCAAGACCCCTAACCCTTTCTTTTCTTTTCATAGTAGTTACTATGTTTGAATCAAAAACCTAATCCTAGGTATTCTTTTGGTGGTGTCACCTCACTTTACTCAAAACCTTGATCCAATGTTTTCTTTTCGTAACGCATACTATACTTGAATCGAAAACGTAATTCTTTGCTTTCAATTCAAACCCTAATGCTTTGTTTACTTTTTCGGAATGTCTCATTATGTTATTAAAAAAAAACTAACCCTATATTACAAAACCATAATCTATTGTTTTTCTTTCGTAAAGTCTAATATCTTTCGGTCAAAACACGGATCCTATGTTTCCTTTTATTAATAACTCCTATTTAATATGTTTTTTAATCAAAACCCTAATCTCATGTTTTCTTATGGTAATATCCACTAATTTCAGGTTTCAATCAAAACCCTAATCTTTCTTTTCATTTAAAAATGACTCGTATTTTTTAACCAAGACCCCTAACCCTTTCTTTTCTTTTCATAGTAGTTACTATGTTTGAATCAAAAACCTAATCCTAGGTATTCTTTTGGTGGTGTCACCTCACTTTACTCAAAACCTTGATCCAATGTTTTCTTTTCGTAACGCATACTATACTTGAATCGAAAACCTAATTCTTTGCTTTCAATTCAAACCCTAATGCTTTGTTTACTTTGTCGGAATGTCTCATTATGTTATTAATAAAAAAACTAACCCTATATTAGAAAACCATAATCTATTGTTTTTCTTTCGTAAAGTCTAATATCTTTCGGTCAAAACACGGATCCTATGTTTCCTTTTATTAATAACTCCTATTTAATATGTTTTTTAATCAAAACCCTAATCTCATGTTTTCTTATGGTAATATCCACTAAATTTCAGGTTTCAATCAAAACCCTAATCTTTCTTTTCATTTAAAAATGACTCGTATTTTTTAACCAAGACCCCTAACCCTTTCTTTTCTTTTCATAGTAGTTACTATGTTTGAATCAAAAACCTAATCCTAGGTATTCTTTTGGTGGTGTCAACTCACTTTACTCAAAACCTTGATCCACTGTTTTCTTTTCGTAACGCATACTATACTTGAATCGAAAACGTAATTCTTTGCTTTCAATTCAAACCCTAATGCTTTGTTTACTTTTTCGGAATGTCTCATTATGTTATTAAAAAAAAACTAACCCTATATTACAAAACCATAATCTATTGTTTTTCTTTCGTAAAGTCTAATATCTTTCGGTCAAAACACGGATCCTATGTTTCCTTTTATTAATAACTCCTATTTAATATGTTTTTTAATCAAAACCCTAATCTCATGTTTTCTTATGGTAATATCCACCTAATTTCAGGTTTCAATCAAAACCCTAATCTTTCTTTTCATTTAAAAATGACTCGTATTTTTTAACCAAGACCCCTAACCCTTTCTTTTCTTTTCATAGTAGTTACTATGTTTGAATCAAAAACCTAATCCTAGGTATTCTTTTGGTGGTGTCACCTCACTTTACTCAAAACCTTGATCCAATGTTTTCTTTTCGTAACGCATACTATACTTGAATCGAAAACGTAATTCTTTGCTTTCAATTCAAACCCTAATGCTTTGTTTACTTTGTCGGAATGTCTCATTATGTTATTAAAAAAAAACTAACCCTATATTAGAAAACCATAATCTATTGTTTTTCTTTCGTAAAGTCTAATATCTTTCGGTCAAAACACGGATCCTATGTTTCCTTTTATTAATAACTCCTATTTAATATGTTTTTTAATCAAAACCCTAATCTCATGTTTTCTTATGGAAATATCCACTAAATTTAAGGTTTCAATCAAAACCCTAATCTTTCTTTTCATTTAAAAATGACTCGTATTTTTTAACCAAGACCCCTAACCCTTTCTTTTCTTTTCATAATAGTTACTATGTTTGAATCAAAAACCTAATCCTAGGTATTCTTTTGGTGGTGTCACCTCACTTTACTCAAAACCTTGATCCACTGTTTTCTTTTCGTAACGCATACTATACTTGAATCGAAAACGTAATTCTTTGCTTTCAATTCAAACCCTAATGCTTTGTTTACTTTTTCGGAATGTCTCATTATGTTATTAAAAAAAAACTAACCCTATATTACAAAACCATAATCTATTGTTTTTCTTTCGTAAAGTCTAATATCTTTCGGTCAAAACACGGATCCTATGTTTCTTTTATTAATAACTCCTATTTAATATGTTTTTTAATCAAAACCCTAATATCATGTTTTCTTATGGTAATATCCACCAAATTTCAGGTTTCAATCAAAACCCTAATCTTTCTTTTCACTTAAAAATGACTCGTATTTTTTAACCAAGACCCCTAACCCTTTCTTTTCTTTTCATAGTAGTTACTATGTTTGAATCAAAAACCTAATCCTAGGTATTCTTTTGGTGGTGTCACCTCACTTTACTCAAAACCTTGATCCAATGTTTTCTTTTCGTAACGCATACTATACTTGAATCGAAAACGTAATTCTTTGCTTTCAATTCAAACCCTAATGCTTTGTTTACTTTTTCGGAATGTCTCATTATGTTATTAAAAAAAAAACTAACCCTATATTAGAAAACCATAATCTATTGTTTTTCTTTCGTAAAGTCTAATATCTTTCGGTCAAAACACGGATCCTATGTTTCTTTTTATTAATAACTCCTATTTAATATGTTTTTTAATCAAAACCCTAATATCATGTTTTCTTATGGTAATATCCACCAAATTTAAGGTTTCAATCAAAACCCTAATCTTTCTTTTCACTTAAAAATGACTCGTATTTTTTAACCAAGACCCCTAACCCTTTCTTTTCTTTTCATAGTAGTTACTATGTTTGAATCAAAAACCTAATCCTAGGTATTCTTTTGGTGGTGTCACCTCACTTTACTCAAAACCTTGATCCAATGTTTTCTTTTCGTAACGCATACTATACTTGAATCGAAAACGTAATTCTTTGCTTTCAATTCAAACCCTAATGCTTTGTTTACTTTGTCGGAATGTCTCATTATGTTATTAAAAAAAAAACTAACCCTATATTAGAAAACCATAATCTATTGTTTTTCTTTCGTAAAGTCTAATATCTTTCGGTCAAAACACGGATCCTATGTTTCCTTTTATTAATAAATCCTATTTAATATGTTTTTTAATCAAAACCCTAATCTCATGTTTTCTTATGGAAATATCCACTAAATTTAAGGTTTCAATCAAAACCCTAATCTTTCTTTTCATTTAAAAATGACTCGTATTTTTTAACCAAGACCCCTAACCCTTTCTTTTCTTTTCATAATAGTTACTATGTTTGAATCAAAAACCTAATCCTAGGTATTCTTTTGGTGGTGTCACCTCACTTTACTCAAAACCTTGATCCACTGTTTTCTTTTCGTAACGCATACTATACTTGAATCGAAAACCGTAATTCTTTGCTTTCAATTCAAACCCTAATGCTTTGTTTACTTTTTCGGAATGTCTCATTATGTTATTAAAAAAAAACTAACCCTATATTACAAAACCATAATCTATTGTTTTTCTTTCGTAAAGTCTAATATCTTTCGGTCAAAACACGGATCCTATGTTTCTTTTATTAATAACTCCTATTTAATATGTTTTTTAATCAAAACCCTAATATCATGTTTTCTTATGGTAATATCCACCAATTTCAGGTTTCAATCAAAACCCTAATCTTTCTTTTCACTTAAAAATGACTCGTATTTTTTAACCAAGACCCCTAACCCTTTCTTTTCTTTTCATAGTTACTATGTTTGAATCAAAAACCTAATCCTAGGTATTCTTTTGGTGGTGTCACCTCTACTTTACTCAAAACCTTGATCCTATGTTTTCTTTTCGTAACGCATACTATACTTGAATCGAAAACCTAATTCTTTGCTTTCAATTCAAACCCTAATGCTTTGTTTACTTTTTCGGAATGTCTCATTATGTTATTAATAAAAAAACTAACCCTATATTACAAAACCATAATCTATTGTTTTTCTATCGTAAAGTCTAATATCTTTCGGTCAAAACACGGATCCTATGTTTCCTTTTATTAATAACTCCTATCTATATGTTTTTTAATCAAAACCCTAATCTCATGTTTTCTTATGGTAATATCCACTAATTTTCAGGTTTCAATCAAAACCCTAATCTTTCTTTTCATTTAAAAATGACTCGTATTTTTTAACCAAGACCCCTAACCCTTTCTTTTCTTTTCATAGTAGTTACTATGTTTGAATCAAAAACCTAATCCTAGGTATTCTTTTGGTGGTGTCACCTCTCTTTACTCAAAACCTTGATCCTATGTTTTCTTTTCGTAACGCATACTATACTTGAATCGAAAACCTAATTCTTTGCTTTCAATTCAAACCCTAATGCTTTGTTTACTTTTTCGGAATGTCTCATTATGTTATTAATAAAAAAACTAACCCTATATTACAAAACCATAATCTATTGTTTTTCTTTCGTAAAGTCTAATATCTTTCGGTCAAAACACGGATCCTATGTTTCCTTTTATTAATAACTCCTATCTATATGTTTTTTAATCAAAACCCTAATCTTATGTTTTCTTATGGTAATATCCTACTAATTTTCAGGTTTCAATCAAAACCCTAATCTTTCTTTTCATTTAAAAATGACTCGTATTTTTTAACCAAGACCCCTAACCCTTTCTTTTCTTTTCATAGTAGTTACTATGTTTGAATCAAAAACCTAATCCTAGGTATTCTTTTGGTGGTGTCACCTCACTTTACTCAAAACCTTGATCAATGTTTTCTTTTCGTAACGCATACTATACTTGAATCGAAAACGTAATTCTTTGCTTTCAATTCAAACCCTAATGCTTTGTTTACTTTGTCGGAATGTCTCATTATGTTATTAAAAAAAAACTAACCCTATATTAGAAAACCATAATCTATTGTTTTTCTTTCGTAAAGTCTAATATCTTTCGGTCAAAACACGGATCCTATGTTTCCTTTTATTAATAACTCCTATTTAATATGTTTCTTAATCAAAACCCTAATCTCATGTTTTCTTATGGTAATATCCACTAAATTTCAGGTTTCAATCAAAACCCTAATCTTTCTTTTCATTTAAAAATGACTCGTATTTTTTAACCAAGACCCCTAACCCTTTCTTTTCTTTTCATAGTAGTTACTATGTTTGAATCAAAAACCTAATCCTAGGTATTCTTTTGGTGGTGTCACCTCACTTTACTCAAAACCTTGATCCAATATTTTCTTTTCGTAACGCATACTATACTTGAATCGAAAACGTAATTCTTTGCTTTCAATTCAAACCCTAATGCTTTGTTTACTTTGTCGGAATGTCTCATTATGTTATTAAAAAAAAAACTAACCCTATATTAGAAAACCATAATCTATTGTTTTTCTTTCGTAAAGTCTAATATCTTTCGGTCAAAACACGGATCCTATGTTTCCTTTTATTAATAACTCCTATTTAATATGTTTGTTAATCAAAACCCTGATCTCATGTTTTCTTATGGTAATATCCACTAAATTTCAGGTTTCAATCAAAACCCTAATCTTTCTTTTCATTTAAAAATGACTCGTATTTTTTAACCAAGACCCCTAACCATTTCTTTTCTTTTCATAGTAGTTACTATGTTTGAATCAAAAACCTAATCCTAGGTATTCTTTTGGTGGTGTCACCTCACTTTACTCAAAACCTTGATCCAATGTTTTCTTTTCGTAACGCATACTATACTTGAATCGAAAACGTAATTCTTTGCTTTCAATTCAAACCCTAATGCTTTGTTTACTTTGTCGGAATATCTCATTATGTTATTAAAAAAAAAACTAACCCTATATTAGAAAACCATAATCTATTGTTTTTCTTTCGTAAAGTCTAATATCTTTCGGTCAAAACACGTATCCTATGTTTCCTTTTATTAATAAATCCTATTTAATATGTTTTTTAATCAAAACCCTAATCTCATGTTTTCTTATGGAAATATCCACTAAATTTAAGGTTTCAATCAAAACCCTAATCTTTCTTTTCATTTAAAAATGACTCGTATTTTTTAACCAAGACCCCTAACCCTTTCTTTTCTTTTCATAATAGTTACTATGTTTGAATCAAAAACCTAATCCTAGGTATTCTTTTGGTGGTGTCAACTCACTTTACTCAAAACCTTGATCCACTGTTTTCTTTTCGTAACGCATACTATACTTGAATCGAAAACGTAATTCTTTGCTTTCAATTCAAGCCCTAATGCTTTGTTTACTTTTTCGGAATGTCTCATTATGTTATTAAAAAAAACTAACCCTATATTACAGAACCATAATCTATTGTTTTTCTTTCGTAAAGTCTAATATCTTTCGGTCAAAACACGGATCCTATGTTTCCTTTTATTAATAACTCCTATTTAATATGTTTTTTAATCAAAACCCTAATCTCATGTTTTCTTATGGTAATATCCACTAAATTTCAGGTTTCAATCAAAACCCTAATCTTTCTTTTCATTTAAAAATGACTCGTATTTTTTAACCAAGACCCCTAACCCTTTCTTTTCTTTTCATAGTAGTTACTATGTTTGAATCAAAAACCTAATCCTAGGTATTCTTTTGGTGGTGTCACCTCACTTTACACAAAACCT
The DNA here is from genome assembly GCA_020875875.1 of Dioscorea alata. Classification (NCBI taxonomy): domain Eukaryota; kingdom Viridiplantae; phylum Streptophyta; class Magnoliopsida; order Dioscoreales; family Dioscoreaceae; genus Dioscorea; species Dioscorea alata. The sequence goes on along the minus strand of CM037013.1, from coordinate 10,334,987 downwards.
TGATTCATTGTTTTCTTTTCGTAACGCATACTATACTTGAATCGAAAACGTAATTCTTTGCTTTCAATTCAAACCCTAATGCTTTGTTTACTTTGTCGGAATGTCTCATTTTGTTATTAATAAAAAAACTAACCCTATATTACAAAACCATAATCTATTGTTTTTCTTTACGTAAAGTCTAATATCTTTCGGTCAAAACACGGATCCTATGTTTCCTTTTATTAATAACTCCTATCTATATGTTTTTAATCAAAACCCTAATCTTATGTTTTCTTATGGTAATGTCTACTAATTTTCAGGTTTCAATCAAAACCCTAATCTTTCTTTTCATTTAAAAATGACTCGTATTTTTTAACCAAGACCCTAACCCTTTCTTTTCTTTTCATAGTAGTTACTATGTTTGAATCAAAAACCTAATCCTAGGTATTCTTTTGGTGGTGTCACCTCTCTTTACTCAAAACCTTGATCCTATGTTTTCTTTTCGTAACGCATACTATACTTGAATCGAAAACCTAATTCTTTGCTTTCAATTCAAACCCTAATGCTTTGTTTACTTTTTCGGAATGTCTCATTTTGTTTTTAATAAAAAAACTAACCCTATATTACAAAACCATAATCTATTGTTTTTCTTACGTAAAGTCTAATATCTTTCGGTCAAAACACGGATCCTATGTTTCCTTTTATTAATAACTCCTATCTATATGTTTTTTAATCAAAACCCTAATCTTATGTTTTGTTATGGTAATGTCTACTAATTTTCAGGTTTCAATCAAAACCCTAATCTTTCTTTTCATTTAAAAATGACTCGTATTTTTTAACCAAGACCCCTAACCCTTTCTTTTCTTTTCATAGTAGTTACTATGTTTGAATCAAAACCTAATCCTAGGTATTCTTTTGGTGGTGTCACCTCTCTTTACTCAAAACCTTGATCCTATGTTTTCTTTTCGTAACGCATACTATACTTGAATCGAAAACCTAATTCTTTGCTTTCAATTCAAACCCTAATGCTTTGTTTACTTTTTCGGAATGTCTCATTTGGTTTTTAATAAAAAAACTAACCCTATATTACAAAACCATAATCTATTGTTTTTCTAACGTAATGTCTAATATCTTTCTGTCAAAACACGGATCCTATGTTTCCTTTTATTAATAACTCCTATCTATATGTTTTTTAATCAAAACCATAATCTTAAGTTTTGTTATGGTAATGTCTACCAATTTTAGGTTTCAATCAAAACCCTAATCTTTCTTTTCATTTAAAAATGACTCGTATTTTTTAACCAAGACCTCTAACCCTTTCTTTTCTTTTCATAATAGTTACTATGTTTGAATCAAAACCCTAATCCTAGGTATTCTTTTGGTGGTGTCACCTCTCTTACTCAAAACCTTGATCCTATGTTTTCTTTTCGTAACGCATACTATACTTGAATCGAAAACCTAATTCTTTGCTTTCAATTCAAACCCTAATGCTTTGTTTACTTTTTCGGAATGTCTCATTTTGTTATTAATAAAAAAACTAACCCTATATTACAAAACCATAATCTATTGTTTTTCTAACGTAATGTCTAATATCTTTCGGTCAAAACACGGATCCTATGTTTCCTTTTATTAATAACTCCTATCTATATGTTTTTTAATCAAAACCCTAATCTCATGTTTTCTTATGGTAATATCTACTAATTTTCAGGTTTCAATCAAAACCCTAATCTTTCTTTTCATTTAAAAATGACTCGTATTTTTTAACCAAGACCCCTAACCCTTTCTTTTGTTTTCATAATAGTTATTATGTTTGAATCAAAAAACTAATCCTAGGTATTCTTTTGGTGGTGTCACCTCTCTTTACTCAAAATCTTGATACTATGTTTTCTTTTCGTAACGCATATTATACTTGAATCGAAAACCTAATTCTTTGCTTTCAATTCAAACCCTGATGCTTTGTTTACTTTTTCGGAATGTCTCATTATGTTATTAATAAAAAAACTAACCCTATATTACAAAACCATAATCTATTGTTTTTCTTTCGTAAAGTCTAATATCTTTCGGTCAAAACACATATCCTATGTTTCCTTTTATTAATAACTCCTATTTAATATGTTTTTTAATCAAAACCCTAATCTTATGTTTTCTTATGGTAATGTCTACTAATTTTCAGGTTTCAATCAAAACCCTAATCTTTCTTTTCATTTAAAAATGACTCGTATTTTTTAACCAAGACCCTAACCCTTTCTTTTCTTTTCATAGTAGTTACTATGTTTGAATCAAAACCTAATCCTAGGTATTCTTTTGGTGGTGTCACCTCTCTTTACTCAAAACCTTGATCCTATGTTTTCTTTTCGTAACGCATACTATACTTGAATCGAAAACCTAATTCTTTGCTTTCAATTCAAACCCTAATGCTTTGTTTACTTTTTCGGAATGTCTCATTTTGTTATTAATAAAAAAACTAACCCTATATTACAAAACCATAATCTATTGTTTTTCTAACGTAAAGTCTAATATCTTTCGGTCAAAACACGGATCCTATGTTTCCTTTTATTAATAACTCCTATCTATATGTTTTTTAATCAAAACCCTAATCTTATGTTTTCTTATGGTAATGTCTACTAAATTTAAGGTTTCAATCAAAACCCTAATCTTTCTTTTCATTTAAAAATGACTCGTATTTTTAACCAAGACCCCTAACCCTTTCTTTTCTTTTCATAGTAGTTACTATGTTTGAATCAAAAACCTAATCCTAGGTATTCTTTTGGTGGTGTCACCTCACTTTACTCAAAACCTTGATCCAATGTTTTCTTTTCGTAACGCATACTATACTTGAATCGAAAACGTAATTCTTTGCTTTCAATTCAAACCCTAATGCTTTGTTTACTTTGTCGGAATGTCTCATTATGTTATTAAAAAAAAAACTAACCCTATATTAGAAAACCATAATCTATTGTTTTTCTTTCGTAAAGTCTAATATCTGAAAAACAATAGATTATGGTTTTGTAATATATGTTAGTTTTTTTTATTAATAACAAATGGAGACATTCCGAAAAAGTAAACAAAGCATTAGGGTTTGAATTGAAAGCAGAGAATTAGGTTTTCGATTCAAGTATAGTATACGTTACGAAAAGAATACATAGGATCAAGGTTTTGAGTAAAGAGGGGTGACACCACCAAAAGAATATCTATGATTAGGTTTTTGATTCAAACATGGTAACTACTATGAAAAGAAAAGAAAGGGTTAGGGGTCTTGGTTAAAAAATACGAGTTATTTTTAAATGAAAAGAAAGATTAGGGTTTTGATTGAAACCTGAAAATTAGTAGACATTACCATAAGAAAACACAAGATTAGGGTTTTGATTAAAAAACATATAGATAATAGTTATTAATAAAAGGAAACATAGAATCCGTGTTTTGACGGATAGATATTAGACTTTACGAAAAAAAACAATAGATTATGGTTTTGTAATATAAGGTTAGTTTTTTGATTAATAACAAAATGAGACATTCCGAAAAATGAAACAAAGCATTAGGGTTTGAATTGAAAGCAAAGAATTATTTTTACGATTCAAGTACAGTATGCGTTACGAAAAGAAAATATAGGATGAAGGTTTTGAGTAAAGAGAGGTGACACCACCAAAAGAATACCTACGATTAGGTTTTTGATTTAAGCATAGTAACTACTATGAAAAGAAAAGAAAGGGTTAGAGGTCTTGCTTACAAAATACGAGTCATTTTTAAATGAAAAGAAAGATTAGGGTTTTGATTGAAACCTGAAAATTAATAGACATTACCATAAGAAAACATAAGATTAGGGTTTTCATTAAAAAACATATACGTAGGAGTTATTAATAAAAGGAAACATAGGATCCGTGTTTTGACCGAAATATATTAGACTTTACGTTAGAAAAATAATGGATTATGGTTTTGTAATATAGGGTTAGTTTTTTGATTAATAACAAAATGAGACAATCCGAAAACGTAAAGAAAGCATTAGGGTTTGAATCGAAAGCAAAGAATTAGGTTTTCGATTCAAGTATAGTATGCGTTACGAAAACAATACATAGGATCAAGGTTTTGAGTAAAGAGAGGTGACACCACCAAAAGAATACCTATGATTAGGTTTTTGATTCAAACATAGTAACAACTATGAAAAGAAAAGAAAGGGTTAGCGTTCTTGGTTAAAAAATACGAGACATTTTTAAATGAAAAGAAAGATTAGGTTTTTGATTGAAACCTGAAAATTAGTAGACATTACCATAAGAAAACATAAGATTAGGGTTTTGATTAACAAACATATAGATAGGAGTTATTAATAAAAGGAAACATAGGATCCGTGTTTTGACGGATAGATATTAGACTTTACGAAAGAAAAACAATAGATTATGGTTTTGTAATATAGGGTTAGTTTTTTATTAATAACAAAATGAGACATTCTGAAAAAGTAAACAATGCATTAGGGTTTGAATTGAAAGCAAAGAATTAGGTTTTCGATTCAATAGTATGCGTTACGAAAATAAAACATAGTATCAAGTTTTGAGTAAAGAGAGGTGACACCACCAAAAGAATACGTAGGATTAGGTTTTTTATTCAAACATAGTAACTACTACGAAAAGAAAAGAAAGGGTTAGGGGTCTTGGTTAAAAAATACGAGTCATTTTTAAATGAAAAAGAAAGATTAGGGTTTTGATTGAAACCTGAAAATTAGTAGACATTACCATAAGAAAACATAAGATTAGGTTTTGATTAAAAAACATATAGATAGGAGTTATTAATAAAAGGAAACATAGGATCCGTGTTTTGACCGAAAGATATTAGACTTTACGTAAGAAAAACAATAGATTATGGTTTTGTAATATATGGTTAGTTTTTTTATTAATAACAAATGAGACATTCCGAAAAAGTAAACAAAGCATTAGGGTTTGAATTGAAAGCAAAGAATTAGGTTTTCGATTCAAGTATAGTATGCGTTACGAAAAGAAATACATAGGATCAAGGTTTTGAGTAAAGAGAGGTGACACCACCAAAAGAATACCTATGATTAGGTTTTTGATTCAAACATAGTAACTACTATGAAAAGAAAAGAAAGGGTTAGGGGTCTTGGTTAAAAAATACGAGTCATTTTTAAATGAAAAGAAAGATTAGGGTTTTGATTGAAACCTGAAAATTAGTAGACATTACCATAAGAAAACACTAAGATTAGGGTTTTGATTAAAAAACATATAGATAGGAGTTATTAATAAAAGGAAACATAGAATCCGTGTTTTGACGGATAGATATTAGACTTTACGAAAGAAAAACAATAGATTATGGTTTTGTAATATAGGGTTAGTTTTTTGATTAATAACAAAATGAGACATTCCGAAAAATGAAACAAAGCATTAGGGTTTGAATTGAAAGCAAAGAATTAGGTTTTACGATTCAAGTATAGTATGCGTTACGAAAAGAAAATATAGGATAAGGTTTTGAGTAAAGAAAGGTGACACCACCAAAAGAATACCTACGATTAGGTTTTTGATTTCAAGCATAGTAACTACTATGAAAAGAAAAGAAAGGGTTAGAGGTCTTGCTTACAAAATACGAGTCATTTTTAAATGAAAAGAAAGATTAGGGTTTTGATTGAAACCTGAAAATTAATAGACATTACCATAAGAAAACATAAGATTAGGGTTTTCATTAAAAAACATATACGTAGGAGTTATTAATAAAAGGAAACATAGGATCCGTGTTTTGACCGAAATATATTAGACTTTACGTTAGAAAAATAATGGATTATGGTTTTGTAATATAGGGTTAGTTTTTTGATTAATAACAAAATGAGACAATCCGAAAACGTAAAGAAAGCATTAGGGTTTGAATCGAAAGCAAAGAATTAGGTTTTCGATTCAAGTATAGTATGCGTTACGAAAACAATACATAGGATCAAGGTTTTGAGTAAAGAGAGGTGACACCACCAAAAGAATACCTATGATTAGGTTTTTGATTCAAACATAGTAACAACTATGAAAAGAAAAGAAAGGGTTAGCGTTCTTGGTTAAAAAATACGAGACATTTTTAAATGAAAAGAAAGATTAGGTTTTTGATTGAAACCTGAAAATTAGTAGACATTACCATAAGAAAACATAAGATTAGGGTTTTGATTAACAAACATATAGATAGGAGTTATTAATAAAAGGAAACATAGGATCCGTGTTTTGACGGATAGATATTAGACTTTACGAAAGAAAAACAATAGATTATGGTTTTGTAATATAGGGTTAGTTTTTTTATTAATAACAAAATGAGACATTCTGAAAAAGTAAACAATGCATTAGGGTTTGAATTGAAAGCAAAGAATTAGGTTTTCGATTCAATAGTATGCGTTACGAAAATAAAACATAGTATCAAGTTTTTGAGTAAAGAGAGGTGACACCACCAAAAGAATACGTAGGATTAGGTTTTTATTCAAACATAGTAACTACTACGAAAAGAAAAGAAAGGGTTAGAGGTCTTGGTTAAAAAATACGAGTCATTTTTAAATAAAAAGAAAGATTAGGGTTTTGATTGAAACCTGAAAATTAGTAGACATTACCATAAGAAAACATAAGATTAGTGTTTTGATTAAAAAACATATAGATAGGAGTTATTAATAAAAGGAAACATAGGATCCGTGTTTGACCGAACGATATTAGACTTATACGTTAGAAAAACAATAGATTATGGTTTTGTAATATAGGTTAGTTTTTTTATTAATAACAAATGGAGACATTCCGAAAAAGTAAACAAAGCATTAGGGTTTGAATTGAAAGCAGAGAATTAGGTTTTCGATTCAAGTATAGTATACGTTACGAAAAGAATACATAGGATCAAGGTTTTGAGTAAAGAGAGGGTGACACCACCAAAAGAATATCTATGATTAGGGTTTTTGATTCAAACATGGTAACTACTATGAAAAGAAAAGAAAGGGTTAGGGGTCTTGGTTAAAAATACGAGTTATTTTTAAATGAAAAGAAAGATTAGGGTTTTGATTGAAACCTGAAAATTAGTAGACATTACCATAAGAAAACACAAGATTAGGGTTTTGATTAAAAAACATATAGATAATAGTTATTAATAAAAGGAAACATAGGAATCCGTGTCTTCACCGAAAGATATTAGAGTTTACGAAAGAAAAACAAAAGATTATTGTTTTGTAATATAGGGTTAGTTTTTTGATTAAAAACAAAATGAGACATTGCGAAAAAGGAAAATAACCATTAGGGTTTGAATTGAAAGCAAAGAATTAGGTTTTCGATTCAAGTATAGTATGCGTTATGAAAAGAAAACATAGGATAAGGGTTTTGAGTAAAGAGAGGTGACACCACCAAAAGAATACCTAGGATTAGGGTTTTTATTCAAACATACTAACTACCATGAAAAGAAAAGAAAGGGTTAGGGGTCTTGATTAAAAAATACGAGTCATTTTTAAATGAAAAGAAAGATTAGGGTTTTGATTGAAACCTGAAAATTAGTAGACGTTAACATAAGAAATCATAAGATTAGGTTTTTGATCAAAAAACTTATAGATAGGAGTTATTAATAAAAGGATATATAGGATCCGTGTCTTCACCGAAAGATATTAGAGTTTACGAAAGAAAAACAAAAGATTATTGTTTTGTAATATAGGGTTAGTTTTTTGATTAAAAACAAAATGAGACATTGCGAAAAAGGAAAATAACCATTAGGGTTTGAATTGAAAGCAAAGAATTAGGTTTTCGATTCAAGTATAGTATGCGTTATGAAAAGAAAACATAGGATAAGGGTTTTGAGTAAAGAGAGGTGACACCACCAAAAGAATACCTTGGATTAGGGTTTTTATTCAAACATACTAACTACCATGAAAAGAAAAGAAAGGGCTAGGCGTCTTGATTAAAAAATACGAGTCATTTTTAAATGAAAAGAAAGATTAGGGTTTTGATTGAAACCTGAAAATTAGTAGACGATAACGTAAGAAATCATAAGATTAGGTTTTTGATCAAAAAACTTATAGATAGGAGTTATTAATAAAAGGATATATAGGATCCGTGTCTTCACCGAAAGATATTAGAGTTTACGAAAGAAAAAAAAAGATTATTGTTTTGTAATATAGGGTTAGTTTTTTGATTAAAAACAAAATGAGACATTGCGAAAAAAGGAAAATAACCATTAGGGTTTGAATTGAAAGCAAAGAATTAGGTTTTCGATTCAAGTATAGTATGCGTTATGAAAAGAAAACATAGGATAAGGGTTTTGAGTAAAGAGAGGTGACACCACAAAAAGAATACCTAGGATTAGGGTTTTTATTCAAACATACTAACTACCATGAAAAGAAAAGAAAGGGTTAGGGGTCTTGATTAAAAAATACGAGTCATTTTTAAATGAAAAGAAAGATTAGGGTTTTGATTGAAACCTGAAAATTAGTAGACGATAACGTAAGAAATCATAAGATTAGGTTTTTGATCAAAAAACTTATAGATAGGAGTTATTAATAAAAGGATATATAGGATCCGTGTCTTCACCGAAAGATATTAGAGTTTACGAAAGAAAAACAAAAGATTATTGTTTTGTAATATAGGGTTAGTTTTTTGATTAAAAACAAATGAGACATTGCGAAAAAGTAAACAAAGCATTAGGGTTTGAATTGAAAGCAGAGAATTAGGTTTTCGATTCAAGTATAGTATACGTTACGAAAAGAATACATAGGATCAAGGTTTTGAGTAAAGAGGGGTGACACCACCAAAAGAATATCTATGATTAGGTTTTTGATTCAAACATGGTAACTACTATGAAAAGAAAAGAAAGGGTTAGGGGTCTTGGTTAAAAAATACGAGTTATTTTTAAATGAAAAGAAAGATTAGGGTTTTGATTGAAACCTGAAAATTAGTAGACATTACCATAAGAAAACACAAGATTAGGGTTTTGATTAAAAACATATAGATAATAGTTATTAATAAAAGGAAACATAGAATCCGTGTTTTGACGGATAGATATTAGACTTTACGAAAAAAAACAATAGATTATGGTTTTGTAATATAAGGTTAGTTTTTTGATTAATAACAAAATGAGACATTCCGAAAAATGAAACAAAGCATTAGGGTTTGAATTGAAAGCAAAGAATTATTTTTACGATTCAAGTACAGTATGCGTTACGAAAAGAAAATATAGGATGAAGGTTTTGAGTAAAGAAAGGTGACACCACCAAAAGAATACCTACGATTAGGTTTTTGATTTAAGCATAGTAACTACTATGAAAAGAAAAGAAAGGGTTAGAGGTCTTGCTTACAAAATACGAGTCATTTTTAAATGAAAAGAAAGATTAGGGTTTTGATTGAAACCTGAAAATTAATAGACATTACCATAAGAAAACATAAGATTAGGGTTTTCATTAAAAAACATATACGTAGGAGTTATTAATAAAAGGAAACATAGGATCCGTGTTTTGACCGAAATATATTAGACTTTACGTTAGAAAAATAATGGATTATGGTTTTGTAATATAGGGTTAGTTTTTTGATTAATAACAAAATGAGACAATCCGAAAACGTAAAGAAAGCATTAGGGTTTGAATCGAAAGCAAAGAATTAGGTTTTCGATTCAAGTATAGTATGCGTTACGAAAACAATACATAGGATCAAGGTTTTGAGTAAAGAGAGGTGACACCACCAAAAGAATACCTATGATTAGGTTTTTGATTCAAACATAGTAACAACTATGAAAAGAAAAGAAAGGGTTAGCGTTCTTGGTTAAAAAATACGAGTACATTTTTAAATGAAAAGAAAGATTAGGTTTTTGATTGAAACCTGAAAATTAGTAGACATTACCATAAGAAAACATAAGATTAGGGTTTTGATTAACAAACATATAGATAGGAGTTATTAATAAAAGGAAACATAGGATCCGTGTTTTGACGGATAGATATTAGACTTTACGAAAGAAAAACAATAGATTATGGTTTTGTAATATAGGGTTAGTTTTTTTATTAATAACAAAATGAGACATTCTGAAAAAGTAAACAATGCATTAGGGTTTGAATTGAAAGCAAAGAATTAGGTTTTCGATTCAATAGTATGCGTTACGAAAATAAAACATAGTATCAAGTTTTTGAGTAAAGAGAGGTGACACCACCAAAAGAATACCTTGGATTTGGGTTTTTATTCAAACATACTAACTACCATGAAAAGAAAAGAAAGGGCTAGGCGTCTTGATTAAAAAATACGAGTCATTTTTAAATGAAAAGAAAGATTAGGGTTTTGATTGAAACCTGAAAATTAGTAGACGTTAACATAAGAAATCATAAGATTAGGTTTTTGATCAAAAAACTTATAGATAGGAGTTATTAATAAAAGGATACATAGGATCCGTGTCTTCACCGAAAGATATTAGAGTTTACGAAAGAAAAACAAAGATTATTGTTTTGTAATATAGGTTTAGTTTTTTGATTAAAAACAAAATGAGACATTGCGAAAAAGGAAAATAACCATTAGGGTTTGAATTGAAAGCAAAGAATTAGGTTTTCGATTCAAGTATAATATGCGTTATGAAAAGAAAACATAGGATAAGGGTTTTGAGTAAAGAGAGGTGACACCACCAAAAGAATACCTTGGATTAGGTTTTTTATTCAAACATACTAACTACCATGAAAAGAAAAGAAAGGGCTAGGCGTCTTGATTAAAAAATACGAGTCATTTTTAAATGAAAAGAAAGATTAGGGTTTTGATTGAAACCTGAAAATTAGTAGACGATAACGTAAGAAATCATAAGATTAGGTTTTTGATCAAAAAACTTATAGATAGGAGTTATTAATAAAAGGATATATAGGATCCGTGTCTTCACCGAAAGATATTAGAGTTTACGAAAGAAAAACAAAAGATTATTGTTTTGTAATATAGGGTTAGTTTTTTGATTAAAAACAAAATGAGACATTGCGAAAAAGGAAAATAACCATTAGGGTTTGAATTGAAAGCAAAGAATTAGGTTTTCGATTCAAGTATAGTATGCGTTATGAAAAGAAAACATAGGATAAGGGTTTTGAGTAAAGAGAGGTGACACCACCAAAAGAATACCTAGGATTAGGGTTTTTATTCAAACATACTAACTACCATGAAAAGAAAAGAAAGGGTTAGGGGTCTTGATTAAAAAATACGAGTCATTTTTAAATGAAAAGAAAGATTAGGGTTTTGATTGAAACCTGAAAATTAGTAGACGATAACGTAAGAAATCATAAGATTAGGTTTTTGATCAAAAAACTTATAGATAGGAGTTATTAATAAAAGGATACATAGGATCCGTGTCTTCACCGAAAGATATTAGAGTTTACGAAAGAAAAACAAAAGATTATTGTTTTGTAATATAGGGTTAGTTTTTTGATTAAAAACAAAATGAGACATTGCGAAAAAGGAAATAACCATTAGGGTTTGAATTGAAAGCAAAGAATTAGGTTTTCGATTCAAGTATAGTATGCGTTATGAAAAGAAAACATAGGATAAGGGTTTTGAGTAAAGAGAGGTGACACCACCAAAAGAATACCTTGGATTAGGGTTTTTATTCAAACATACTAACTACCATGAAAAGAAAAGAAAGGGCTAGGCGTTTTGATTAAAAAATACGAGTCATTTTTAAATGAAAAGAAAGATTAGGGTTTTGATTGAAACCTGAAAATTAGTAGACGTTACCATAAGAAAACATAAGATTAGGGTTTTCATTAAAAACATATACGTAGGAGTTATTAATAAAAGGAAACATAGGATCCGTGTTTTGACCGAAATATATTAGACTTTACGTTAGAAAAATAATGGATTATGGTTTTGTAATATAGGGTTAGTTTTTTGATTAATAACAAAATGAGACAATCCGAAAACGTAAAGAAAGCATTAGGGTTTGAATCGAAAGCAAAGAATTAGGTTTTCGATTCAAGTATAGTATGCGTTACGAAAACAATACATAGGATCAAGGTTTTGAGTAAAGAGAGGTGACACCACCAAAAGAATACCTATGATTAGGTTTTTGATTCAAACATAGTAACAACTATGAAAAGAAAAGAAAGGGTTAGCGTTCTTGGTTAAAAAATACGAGTACATTTTTAAATGAAAAGAAAGATTAGGTTTTTGATTGAAACCTGAAAATTAGTAGACATTACCATAAGAAAACATAAGATTAGGGTTTTGATTAACAAACATATAGATAGGAGTTATTAATAAAAGGAAACATAGGATCCGTGTTTTGACGGATAGATATTAGACTTTACGAAAGAAAAACAATAGATTATGGTTTTGTAATATAGGGTTAGTTTTTTTATTAATAACAAAATGAGACATTCTGAAAAAGTAAACAATGCATTAGGGTTTGAATTGAAAGCAAAGAATTAGGTTTTCGATTCAATAGTATGCGTTACGAAAATAAAACATAGTATCAAGTTTTTGAGTAAAGAGAGGTGACACCACCAAAAGAATACGTAGGATTAGGTTTTTTATTCAAACATAGTAACTACTACGAAAAGAAAAGAAAGGGTTAGAGGTCTTGGTTAAAAAATACGAGTCATTTTTAAATAAAAAAGAAAGATTAGGGTTTTGATTGAAACCTGAAAATTAGTAGACATTACCATAAGAAAACATAAGATTAGTGTTTTGATTAAAAAACATATAGATAGGAGTTATTAATAAAAGGAAACATAGGATCCGTGTTTTGACCGAACGATATTAGACTATACGTTAGAAAAACAATAGATTATGGTTTTGTAATATATGTTAGTTTTTTTTATTAATAACAAATGGAGACATTCCGAAAAAGTAAACAAAGCATTAGGGTTTGAATTGAAAGCAGAGAATTAGGTTTTCGATTCAAGTATAGTATACGTTACGAAAAGAATACATAGGATCAAGGTTTTGAGTAAAGAGGGGTGACACCACCAAAAGAATATCTATGATTAGGTTTTTGATTCAAACATGGTAACTACTATGAAAAGAAAAGAAAGGGTTAGGGGTCTTGGTTAAAAAATACGAGTTATTTTTAAATGAAAAGAAAGATTAGGGTTTTGATTGAAACCTGAAAATTAGTAGACATTACCATAAGAAAACACAAGATTAGGGTTTTGATTAAAAAACATATAGATAATAGTTATTAATAAAAGGAAACATAGAATCCGTGTTTTGACGGATAGATATTAGACTTTACGAAAAAAAACAATAGATTATGGTTTTGTAATATAAGGTTAGTTTTTTGATTAATAACAAAATGAGACATTCCGAAAAATGAAACAAAGCATTAGGGTTTGAATTGAAAGCAAAGAATTATTTTTACGATTCAAGTATAGTATGCGTTACGAAAAGAAAATATAGGATGAAGGTTTTGAGTAAAGAAAGGTGACACCACCAAAAGAATACCTACGATTAGGTTTTTGATTTAAGCATAGTAACTACTATGAAAAGAAAAGAAAGGGTTAGAGGTCTTGCTTACAAAATACGAGTCATTTTTAAATGAAAAGAAAGATTAGGGTTTTGATTGAAACCTGAAAATTAATAGACATTACCATAAGAAAACATAAGATTAGGGTTTTCATTAAAAAACATATACGTAGGAGTTATTAATAAAAGGAAACATAGGATCCGTGTTTTGACCGAAATATATTAGACTTTACGTTAGAAAAATAATGGATTATGGTTTTGTAATATAGGGTTAGTTTTTTGATTAATAACAAAATGAGACAATCCGAAAACGTAAAGAAAGCATTAGGGTTTGAATCGAAAGCAAAGAATTAGGTTTTCGATTCAAGTATAGTATGCGTTACGAAAACAATACATAGGATCAAGGTTTTGAGTAAAGAGAGGTGACACCACCAAAAGAATACCTATGATTAGGTTTTTGATTCAAACATAGTAACAACTATGAAAAGAAAAGAAAGGGTTAGCGTTCTTGGTTAAAAAATACGAGACATTTTTAAATGAAAAGAAAGATTAGGTTTTTGATTGAAACCTGAAAATTAGTAGACATTACCATAAGAAAACATAAGATTAGGGTTTTGATTAACAAACATATAGATAGGAGTTATTAATAAAAGGAAACATAGGATCCGTGTTTTGACGGATAGATATTAGACTTTACGAAAGAAAAACAATAGATTATGGTTTTGTAATATAGGGTTAGTTTTTTTATTAATAACAAAATGAGACATTCTGAAAAAGTAAACAATGCATTAGGGTTTGAATTGAAAGCAAAGAATTAGGTTTTCGATTCAATAGTATGCGTTACGAAAATAAAACATAGTATCAAGTTTTTGAGTAAAGAGAGGTGACACCACCAAAAGAATACGTAGGATTAGGTTTTTGATTCAAACATAGTAACTACTACGAAAAGAAAAGAAAGGGTTAGAGGTCTTGGTTAAAAAATACGAGTCATTTTTAAATAAAAAAGAAAGATTAGGGTTTTGATTGAAACCTGAAAATTAGTAGACATTACCATAAGAAAACATAAGATTAGTGTTTTGATTAAAAAACATATAGATAGGAGTTATTAATAAAAGGAAACATAGGATCCGTGTTTTGACCGAACGATATTAGACTATACGTTAGAAAAACAATAGATTATGGTTTTGTAATATATGTTAGTTTTTTTTATTAATAACAAATGGAGACATTCCGAAAAAGTAAACAAAGCATTAGGGTTTGAATTGAAAGCAGAGAATTAGGTTTTCGATTCAAGTATAGTATACGTTACGAAAAGAATACATAGGATCAAGGTTTTGAGTAAAGAGGGGTGACACCACCAAAAGAATATCTATGATTAGGTTTTTGATTCAAACATGGTAACTACTATGAAAAGAAAAGAAAGGGTTAGGGGTCTTGGTTAAAAAATACGAGTTATTTTTAAATGAAAAGAAAGATTAGGGTTTTGATTGAAACCTGAAAATTAGTAGACATTACCATAAGAAAACACAAGATTAGGGTTTTGATTAAAAAACATATAGATAATAGTTATTAATAAAAGGAAACATAGAATCCGTGTTTTGACGGATAGATATTAGACTTTACGAAAAAAAAACAATAGATTATGGTTTTGTAATATAAGGTTAGTTTTTTGATTAATAACAAAATGAGACATTCCGAAAAATTAAACAAAGCATTAGGGTTTGAATTGAAAGCAAAGAATTAGTTTTACGATTCAAGTATAGTATGCGTTACGAAAAGAAAATATAGGATGAAGGTTTTGAGTAAAGAAAGGTGACACCACCAAAAGAATACCTACGATTAGGTTTTTGATTTAAACATAGTAACTACTATGAAAAGAAAAGAAAGGGTTAGAGGTCTTGCTTACAAAATACGAGTCATTTTTAAATGAAAAGAAAGATTAGGGTTTTGATTGAAACCTGAAAATTAATAGACATTACCATAAGAAAACATAAGATTAGGGTTTTCATTAAAAAACATATACGTAGGAGTTATTAATAAAAGGAAACATAGGATCCGTGTTTTGACCGAAATATATTAGACTTTACGTTAGAAAAATAATGGATTATGGTTTTGTAATATAGGGTTAGTTTTTTGATTAATAACAAAATGAGACAATCCGAAAACGTAAAGAAAGCATTAGGGTTTGAATCGAAAGCAAAGAATTAGGTTTTCGATTCAAGTATAGTATGCGTTACGAAAACAATACATAGGATCAAGGTTTTGAGTAAAGAGAGGTGACACCACCAAAAGAATACCTATGATTAGGTTTTTGATTCAAACATAGTAACAACTATGAAAAGAAAAGAAAGGGTTAGCGTTCTTGGTTAAAAAATACGAGTACATTTTTAAATGAAAAGAAAGATTAGGTTTTTGATTGAAACCTGAAAATTAGTAGACATTACCATAAGAAAACATAAGATTAGGGTTTTGATTAACAAACATATAGATAGGAGTTATTAATAAAAGGAAACATAGGATCCGTGTTTTGACGGATAGATATTAGACTTTACGAAAGAAAAACAATAGATTATGGTTTTGTAATATAGGGTTAGTTTTTTTATTAATAACAAAATGAGACATTCTGAAAAAGTAAACAATGCATTAGGGTTTGAATTGAAAGCAAAGAATTAGGTTTTCGATTCAATAGTATGCGTTACGAAAATAAAACATAGTATCAAGTTTTTGAGTAAAGAGAGGTGACACCACCAAAAGAATACGTAGGATTAGGTTTTTGATTCAAACATAGTAACTACTATGAAAAGAAAAGAAAGGGTTAGAGGTCTTGGTTAAAAAATACGAGTCATTTTTAAATAAAAAAGAAAGATTAGGGTTTTGATTGAAACCTGAAAATTAGTAGACATTACCATAAGAAAACATAAGATTAGTGTTTTGATTAAAAAACATATAGATAGGAGTTATTAATAAAAGGAAACATAGGATCCGTGTTTTGACCGAACGATATTAGACTATACGTTAGAAAAACAATAGATTATGGTTTTGTAATATATGTTAGTTTTTTTTATTAATAACAAATGGAGACATTCCGAAAAAGTAAACAAAGCATTAGGGTTTGAATTGAAAGCAGAGAATTAGGTTTTCGATTCAAGTATAGTATACGTTACGAAAAGAATACATAGGATCAAGGTTTTGAGTAAAGAGGGGTGACACCACCAAAAGAATATCTATGATTAGGTTTTTGATTCAAACATGGTAACTACTATGAAAAGAAAAGAAAGGGTTAGGGGTCTTGGTTAAAAAATACGAGTTATTTTTAAATGAAAAGAAAGATTAGGGTTTTGATTGAAACCTGAAAATTAGTAGACATTACCATAAGAAAACACAAGATTAGGGTTTTGATTAAAAAACATATAGATAATAGTTATTAATAAAAGGAAACATAGAATCCGTGTTTTGACGGATAGATATTAGACTTTACGAAAAAAAACAATAGATTATGGTTTTGTAATATAAGGTTAGTTTTTTGATTAATAACAAAATGAGACATTCCGAAAAATTAAACAAAGCATTAGGGTTTGAATTGAAAGCAAAGAATTAGTTTTACGATTCAAGTATAGTATGCGTTACGAAAAGAAAATATAGGATGAAGGTTTTGAGTAAAGAATGGTGACACCACCAAAAGAATACCTACGATTAGGTTTTTGATTTAAACATAGTAACTACTATGAAAAGAAAAGAAAGGGTTAGAGGTCTTGCTTACAAAATACGAGTCATTTTTAAATGAAAAGAAAGATTAGGGTTTTGATTGAAACCTGAAAATCAATAGACATTACCATAAGAAAACATAAGATTAGGGTTTTCATTAAAAAACATATACGTAGGAGTTATTAATAAAAGGAAACATAGGATCCGTGTTTTGACCGAAATATATTAGACTTTACGTTAGAAAAATAATGGATTATGGTTTTGTAATATAGGGTTAGTTTTTTGATTAATAACAAAATGAGACAATCCGAAAACGTAAAGAAAGCATTAGGGTTTGAATCGAAAGCAAAGAATTAGGTTTTCGATTCAAGTATAGTATGCGTTACGAAAAGAATACATAGGATCAAGGTTTTGAGTAAAGAGAGGTGACACCACCAAAAGAATACCTATGATTAGGTTTTTGATTCAAACATAGTAACAACTATGAAAAGAAAAGAAAGGGTTAGCGTTCTTGGTTAAAAAATACGAGTCATTTTTAAATGAAAAGAAAGATTAGGTTTTTGATTGAAACCTGAAAATTAGTAGACATTACCATAAGAAAACATAAGATTAGGGTTTTGATTAACAAACATATAGATAGGAGTTATTAATAAAAGGAAACATAGGATCCGTGTTTTGACGGATAGATATTAGACTTTACGAAAGAAAAACAATAGATTATGGTTTTGTAATATAGGGTTAGTTTTTTTATTAATAACAAAATGAGACATTCTGAAAAAGTAAACAATGCATTAGGGTTTGAATTGAAAGCAAAGAATTAGGTTTTCGATTCAATAGTATGCGTTACGAAAATAAAACATAGTATCAAGTTTTTGAGTAAAGAGAGGTGACACCACCAAAAGAATACGTAGGATTAGGTTTTTGATTCAAACATAGTAACTACTATGAAAAGAAAAGAAAGGGTTAGAGGTCTTGGTTAAAAAATACGAGTCATTTTTAAATAAAAAAGAAAGATTAGGGTTTTGATTGAAACCTGAAAATTAGTATACATTACCATAAGAAAACATAAGATTAGTGTTTTGATTAAAAAACATATAGATAGGAGTTATTAATAAAAGGAAACATAGGATCCGTGTTTTGACCGAACGATATTAGACTTTACGTTAGAAAAACAATAGATTATGGTTTTGTAATATATGTTAGTTTTTTTTATTAATAACAAATGGAGACATTCCGAAAAAGTAAACAAATCATTAGGGTTTGAATTGAAAGCAGAGAATTAGGTTTTCGATTCAAGTATAGTATACGTTACGAAAAGAATACATAGGATCAAGGTTTTGAGTAAAGAGGGGTGACACCACCAAAAGAATATCTATGATTAGGTTTTTGATTCAAACATGGTAACTACTATGAAAAGAAAAGAAAGGGTTAGGGGTCTTGGTTAAAAAATACGAGTTATTTTTAAATGAAAAGAAAGATTAGGGTTTTGATTGAAACCTGAAAATTAGTAGACATTACCATAAGAAAACACAAGATTAGGGTTTTGATTAAAAAACATATAGATAATAGTTATTAATAAAAGGAAACATAGAATCCGTGTTTTGACGGATAGATATTAGACTTTACGAAAAAAAACAATAGATTATGGTTTTGTAATATAAGGTTAGTTTTTTGATTAATAACAAAATGAGACATTCCGAAAAATTAAACAAAGCATTAGGGTTTGAATTGAAAGCAAAGAATTAGTTTTACGATTCAAGTATAGTATGCGTTACGAAAAGAAAATATAGGATGAAGGTTTTGAGTAAAGAATGGTGACACCACCAAAAGAATACCTACGATTAGGTTTTTGATTTAAACATAGTAACTACTATGAAAAGAAAAGAAAGGGTTAGAGGTCTTGCTTACAAAATACGAGTCATTTTTAAATGAAAAGAAAGATTAGGGTTTTGATTGAAACCTGAAAATCAATAGACATTACCATAAGAAAACATAAGATTAGGGTTTTCATTAAAAAACATATACGTAGGAGTTATTAATAAAAGGAAACATAGGATCCGTGTTTTGACCGAAATATATTAGACTTTACGTTAGAAAAATAATGGATTATGGTTTTGTAATATAGGGTTAGTTTTTTGATTAATAACAAAATGAGACAATCCGAAAACGTAAAGAAAGCATTAGGGTTTGAATCGAAAGCAAAGAATTAGGTTTTCGATTCAAGTATAGTATGCGTTACGAAAAGAATACATAGGATCAAGGTTTTGAGTAAAGAGAGGTGACACCACCAAAAGAATACCTATGATTAGGTTTTTGATTCAAACATAGTAACAACTATGAAAAGAAAAGAAAGGGTTAGCGTTCTTGGTTAAAAAATACGAGTCATTTTAAATGAAAAGAAAGATTAGGTTTTTGATTGAAACCTGAAAATTAGTAGACATTACCATAAGAAAACATAAGATTAGGGTTTTGATTAACAAACATATAGATAGGAGTTATTAATAAAAGGAAACATAGGATCCGTGTTTTGACGGATAGATATTAGACTTTACGAAAGAAAAACAATAGATTATGGTTTTGTAATATAGGGTTAGTTTTTTTATTAATAACAAAATGAGACATTCTGAAAAAGTAAACAATGCATTAGGGTTTGAATTGAAAGCAAAGAATTAGGTTTTCGATTCAATAGTATGCGTTACGAAAATAAAACATAGTATCAAGTTTTTGAGTAAAGAGAGGTGACACCACCAAAAGAATACGTAGGATTAGGTTTTTGATTCAAACATAGTAACTACTATGAAAAGAAAAGAAAGGGTTAGAGGTCTTGGTTAAAAAATACGAGTCATTTTTAAATAAAAAAGAAAGATTAGGGTTTTGATTGAAACCTGAAAATTAGTATACATTACCATAAGAAAACATAAGATTAGTGTTTTGATTAAAAAACATATAGATAGGAGTTATTAATAAAAGGAAACATAGGATCCGTGTTTTGACCGAACGATATTAGACTTTACGTTAGAAAAACAATAGATTATGGTTTTGTAATATATGTTAGTTTTTTTTATTAATAACAAATGGAGACATTCCGAAAAAGTAAACAAATCATTAGGGTTTGAATTGAAAGCAGAGAATTAGGTTTTCGATTCAAGTATAGTATACGTTACGAAAAGAATACATAGGATCAAGGTTTTGAGTAAAGAGGGGTGACACCACCAAAAGAATATCTATGATTAGGTTTTTGATTCAAACATGGTAACTACTATGAAAAGAAAAGAAAGGGTTAGGGGTCTTGGTTAAAAAATACGAGTTATTTTTAAATGAAAAGAAAGATTAGGGTTTTGATTGAAACCTGAAAATTAGTAGACATTACCATAAGAAAACACAAGATTAGGGTTTTGATTAAAAAACATATAGATAATAGTTATTAATAAAAGGAAACATAGAATCCGTGTTTTGACGGATAGATATTAGACTTTACGAAAAAAAACAATAGATTATGGTTTTGTAATATAAGGTTAGTTTTTTGATTAATAACAAAATGAGACATTCCGAAAAATTAAACAAAGCATTAGGGTTTGAATTGAAAGCAAAGAATTAGGTTTACGATTCAAGTATAGTATGCGTTACGAAAAGAAAATATAGGATGAAGGTTTTGAGTAAAGAATGGTGACACCACCAAAAGAATACCTACGATTAGGTTTTTGATTTAAACATAGTAACTACTATGAAAAGAAAAGAAAGGGTTAGAGGTCTTGCTTACAAAATACGAGTCATTTTTAAATGAAAAGAAAGATTAGGGTTTTGATTGAAACCTGAAAATCAATAGACATTACCATAAGAAAACATAAGATTAGGGTTTTCATTAAAAAACATATACGTAGGAGTTATTAATAAAAGGAAACATAGGATCCGTGTTTTGACCGAAATATATTAGACTTTACGTTAGAAAAATAATGGATTATGGTTTTGTAATATAGGGTTAGTTTTTTGATTAATAACAAAATGAGACAATCCGAAAACGTAAAGAAAGCATTAGGGTTTGAATCGAAAGCAAAGAATTAGGTTTTCGATTCAAGTATAGTATGCGTTACGAAAAGAATACATAGGATCAAGGTTTTGAGTAAAGAGAGGTGACACCACCAAAAGAATACCTATGATTAGGTTTTTGATTCAAACATAGTAACAACTATGAAAAGAAAAGAAAGGGTTAGCGTTCTTGGTTAAAAAATACGAGTCATATTTAAATGAAAAGAAAGATTAGGTTTTTGATTGAAACCTGAAAATTAGTAGACATTACCATAAGAAAACATAAGATTAGGGTTTTGATTAACAAACATATAGATAGGAGTTATTAATAAAAGGAAACATAGGATCCGTGTTTTGACGGATAGATATTAGACTTTACGAAAGAAAAACAATAGATTATGGTTTTGTAATATAGGGTTAGTTTTTTTATTAATAACAAAATGAGACATTCTGAAAAAGTAAACAATGCATTAGGGTTTGAATTGAAAGCAAAGAATTAGGTTTTCGATTCAATAGTATGCGTTACGAAAATAAAACATAGTATCAAGTTTTTGAGTAAAGAGAGGTGACACCACCAAAAGAATACGTAGGATTAGGTTTTTGATTCAAACATAGTAACTACTATGAAAAGAAAAGAAAGGGTTAGAGGTCTTGGTTAAAAAATACGAGTCATTTTTAAATAAAAAAGAAAGATTAGGGTTTTGATTGAAACCTGAAAATTAGTATACATTACCATAAGAAAACATAAGATTAGTGTTTTGATTAAAAAACATATAGATAGGAGTTATTAATAAAAGGAAACATAGGATCCGTGTTTTGACCGAACGATATTAGACTTTACGTTAGAAAAACAATAGATTATGGTTTTGTAATATATGTTAGTTTTTTTTATTAATAACAAATGGAGACATTCCGAAAAAGTAAACAAATCATTAGGGTTTGAATTGAAAGCAGAGAATTAGGTTTTCGATTCAAGTATAGTATACGTTACGAAAAGAATACATAGGATCAAGGTTTTGAGTAAAGAGGGGTGACACCACCAAAAGAATATCTATGATTAGGTTTTTGATTCAAACATGGTAACTACTATGAAAAGAAAAGAAAGGGTTAGGGGTCTTGGTTAAAAAATACGAGTTATTTTTAAATGAAAAGAAAGATTAGGGTTTTGATTGAAACCTGAAAATTAGTAGACATTACCATAAGAAAACACAAGATTAGGGTTTTGATTAAAAAACATATAGATAATAGTTATTAATAAAAGGAAACATAGAATCCGTGTTTTGACGGATAGATATTAGACTTTACGAAAAAAAACAATAGATTATGGTTTTGTAATATAAGGTTAGTTTTTTGATTAATAACAAAATGAGACATTCCGAAAAATTAAACAAAGCATTAGGGTTTGAATTGAAAGCAAAGAATTAGGTTTACGATTCAAGTATAGTATGCGTTACGAAAAGAAAATATAGGATGAAGGTTTTGAGTAAAGAATGGTGACACCACCAAAAGAATACCTACGATTAGGTTTTTGATTTAAACATAGTAACTACTATGAAAAGAAAAGAAAGGGTTAGAGGTCTTGCTTACAAAATACGAGTCATTTTTAAATGAAAAGAAAGATTAGGGTTTTGATTGAAACCTGAAAATCAATAGACATTACCATAAGAAAACATAAGATTAGGGTTTTCATTAAAAAACATATACGTAGGAGTTATTAATAAAAGGAAACATAGGATCCGTGTTTTGACCGAAATATATTAGACTTTACGTTAGAAAAATAATGGATTATGGTTTTGTAATATAGGGTTAGTTTTTTGATTAATAACAAAATGAGACAATCCGAAAACGTAAAGAAAGCATTAGGGTTTGAATCGAAAGCAAAGAATTAGGTTTTCGATTCAAGTATAGTATGCGTTACGAAAAGAATACATAGGATCAAGGTTTTGAGTAAAGAGAGGTGACACCACCAAAAGAATACCTATGATTAGGTTTTTGATTCAAACATAGTAACAACTATGAAAAGAAAAGAAAGGGTTAGCGTTCTTGGTTAAAAAATACGAGTCATATTTAAATGAAAAGAAAGATTAGGTTTTTGATTGAAACCTGAAAATTAGTAGACATTACCATAAGAAAACATAAGATTAGGGTTTTGATTAAAAAACATATAGATAGGAGTTATTAATAAAAGGAAACATAGGATCCGTGTTTTGACGGATAGATATTAGACTTTACGAAAGAAAAACAATAGATTATGGTTTTGTAATATAGGGTTAGTTTTTTTATTAATAACAAAATGAGACATTCTGAAAAAGTAAACAATGCATTAGGGTTTGAATTGAAAGCAAAGAATTAGGTTTTCGATTCAATAGTATGCGTTACGAAAATAAAACATAGTATCAAGTTTTTGAGTAAAGAGAGGTGACACCACCAAAAGAATACGTAGGATTAGGTTTTTGATTCAAACATAGTAACTACTATGAAAAGAAAAGAAAGGGTTAGAGGTCTTGGTTAAAAAATACGAGTCATTTTTAAATAAAAAAGAAAGATTAGGGTTTTGATTGAAACCTGAAAATTAGTATACATTACCATAAGAAAACATAAGATTAGTGTTTTGATTAAAAAACATATAGATAGGAGTTATTAATAAAAGGAAACATAGGATCCGTGTTTTGACCGAACGATATTAGACTTTACGTTAGAAAAACAATAGATTATGGTTTTGTAATATATGTTAGTTTTTTTTATTAATAACAAATGGAGACATTCCGAAAAAGTAAACAAATCATTAGGGTTTGAATTGAAAGCAGAGAATTAGGTTTTCGATTCAAGTATAGTATACGTTACGAAAAGAATACATAGGATCAAGGTTTTGAGTAAAGAGGGGTGACACCACCAAAAGAATATCTATGATTAGGTTTTTGATTCAAACATGGTAACTACTATGAAAAGAAAAGAAAGGGTTAGGGGTCTTGGTTAAAAAATACGAGTTATTTTTAAATGAAAAGAAAGATTAGGGTTTTGATTGAAACCTGAAAATTAGTAGACATTACCATAAGAAAACACAAGATTAGGGTTTTGATTAAAAAACATATAGATAATAGTTATTAATAAAAGGAAACATAGAATCCGTGTTTTGACGGATAGATATTAGACTTTACGAAAAAAAACAATAGATTATGGTTTTGTAATATAAGGTTAGTTTTTTGATTAATAACAAAATGAGACATTCCGAAAAATTAAACAAAGCATTAGGGTTTGAATTGAAAGCAAAGAATTAGGTTTACGATTCAAGTATAGTATGCGTTACGAAAAGAAAATATAGGATGAAGGTTTTGAGTAAAGAATGGTGACACCACCAAAAGAATACCTACGATTAGGTTTTTGATTTAAACATAGTAACTACTATGAAAAGAAAAGAAAGGGTTAGAGGTCTTGCTTACAAAATACGAGTCATTTTTAAATGAAAAGAAAGATTAGGGTTTTGATTGAAACCTGAAAATCAATAGACATTACCATAAGAAAACATAAGATTAGGGTTTTCATTAAAAAACATATACGTAGGAGTTATTAATAAAAGGAAACATAGGATCCGTGTTTTGACCGAAATATATTAGACTTTACGTTAGAAAAATAATGGATTATGGTTTTGTAATATAGGGTTAGTTTTTTGATTAATAACAAAATGAGACAATCCGAAAACGTAAAGAAAGCATTAGGGTTTGAATCGAAAGCAAAGAATTAGGTTTTCGATTCAAGTATAGTATGCGTTACGAAAAGAATACATAGGATCAAGGTTTTGAGTAAAGAGAGGTGACACCACCAAAAGAATACCTATGATTAGGTTTTTGATTCAAACATAGTAACAACTATGAAAAGAAAAGAAAGGGTTAGCGTTCTTGGTTAAAAAATACGAGTCATTTTAAATGAAAAGAAAGATTAGGTTTTTGATTGAAACCTGAAAATTAGTAGACATTACCATAAGAAAACATAAGATTAGGGTTTTGATTAAAAAACATATAGATAGGAGTTATTAATAAAAGGAAACATAGGATCCGTGTTTTGACGGATAGATATTAGACTTTACGAAAGAAAAACAATAGATTATGGTTTTGTAATATAGGGTTAGTTTTTTTATTAATAACAAAATGAGACATTCTGAAAAAGTAAACAATGCATTAGGGTTTGAATTGAAAGCAAAGAATTAGGTTTTCGATTCAATAGTATGCGTTACGAAAATAAAACATAGTATCAAGTTTTTGAGTAAAGAGAGGTGACACCACCAAAAGAATACGTAGGATTAGGTTTTTGATTCAAACATAGTAACTACTATGAAAAGAAAAGAAAGGGTTAGAGGTCTTGGTTAAAAAATACGAGTCATTTTTAAATAAAAAGAAAGATTAGGGTTTTGATTGAAACCTGAAAATTAGTATACATTACCATAAGAAAACATAAGATTAGTGTTTTGATTAAAAAACATATAGATAGGAGTTATTAATAAAAGGAAACATAGGATCCGTGTTTTGACCGAACGATATTAGACTTTACGTTAGAAAAACAATAGATTATGGTTTTGTAATATATGTTAGTTTTTTTTATTAATAACAAATGGAGACATTCCGAAAAAGTAAACAAATCATTAGGGTTTGAATTGAAAGCAGAGAATTAGGTTTTCGATTCAAGTATAGTATACGTTACGAAAAGAATACATAGGATCAAGGTTTTGAGTAAAGAGGGGTGACACCACCAAAAGAATATCTATGATTAGGTTTTTGATTCAAACATGGTAACTACTATGAAAAGAAAAGAAAGGGTTAGGGGTCTTGGTTAAAAAATACGAGTTATTTTTAAATGAAAAGAAAGATTAGGGTTTTGATTGAAACCTGAAAATTAGTAGACATTACCATAAGAAAACACAAGATTAGGGTTTTGATTAAAAAACATATAGATAATAGTTATTAATAAAAGGAAACATAGAATCCGTGTTTTGACGGATAGATATTAGACTTTACGAAAAAAAACAATAGATTATGGTTTTGTAATATAAGGTTAGTTTTTTGATTAATAACAAAATGAGACATTCCGAAAAATTAAACAAAGCATTAGGGTTTGAATTGAAAGCAAAGAATTAGGTTTACGATTCAAGTATAGTATGCGTTACGAAAAGAAAATATAGGATGAAGGTTTTGAGTAAAGAATGGTGACACCACCAAAAGAATACCTACGATTAGGTTTTTGATTTAAACATAGTAACTACTATGAAAAGAAAAGAAAGGGTTAGAGGTCTTGCTTACAAAATACGAGTCATTTTTAAATGAAAAGAAAGATTAGGGTTTTGATTGAAACCTGAAAATCAATAGACATTACCATAAGAAAACATAAGATTAGGGTTTTCATTAAAAAACATATACGTAGGAGTTATTAATAAAAGGAAACATAGGATCCGTGTTTTGACCGAAATATATTAGACTTTACGTTAGAAAAATAATGGATTATGGTTTTGTAATATAGGGTTAGTTTTTTGATTAATAACAAAATGAGACAATCCGAAAACGTAAAGAAAGCATTAGGGTTTGAATCGAAAGCAAAGAATTAGGTTTTCGATTCAAGTATAGTATGCGTTACGAAAAGAATACATAGGATCAAGGTTTTGAGTAAAGAGAGGTGACACCACCAAAAGAATACCTATGATTAGGTTTTTGATTCAAACATAGTAACAACTATGAAAAGAAAAGAAAGGGTTAGCGTTCTTGGTTAAAAAATACGAGTCATTTTTAAATGAAAAGAAAGATTAGGTTTTTGATTGAAACCTGAAAATTAGTAGACATTACCATAAGAAAACATAAGATTAGGGTTTTGATTAAAAAACATATAGATAGGAGTTATTAATAAAAGGAAACATAGGATCCGTGTTTTGACGGATAGATATTAGACTTTACGAAAGAAAAACAATAGATTATGGTTTTGTAATATAGGGTTAGTTTTTTTATTAATAACAAAATGAGACATTCTGAAAAAGTAAACAATGCATTAGGGTTTGAATTGAAAGCAAAGAATTAGGTTTTCGATTCAATAGTATGCGTTACGAAAATAAAACATAGTATCAAGTTTTTGAGTAAAGAGAGGTGACACCACCAAAAGAATACGTAGGATTAGGTTTTTGATTCAAACATAGTAACTACTATGAAAAGAAAAGAAAGGGTTAGAGGTCTTGGTTAAAAAATACGAGTCATTTTTAAATAAAAAAGAAAGATTAGGGTTTTGATTGAAACCTGAAAATTAGTATACATTACCATAAGAAAACATAAGATTAGTGTTTTGATTAAAAAACATATAGATAGGAGTTATTAATAAAAGGAAACATAGGATCCGTGTTTTGACCGAACGATATTAGACTTTACGTTAGAAAAACAATAGATTATGGTTTTGTAATATATGTTAGTTTTTTTTATTAATAACAAATGGAGACATTCCGAAAAAGTAAACAAAGCATTAGGGTTTGAATTGAAAGCAAAGAATTAGGTTTTCGATTCAAGTATAGTATGCGTTACGAAAAGAATACATAGGATCAAGGTTTTGAGTAAAGAGAGGTGACACCACCAAAAGAATACCTATGATTAGGTTTTTGATTCAAACATAGTAACTACTATGAAAAGAAAAGAAAGGGTTAGGGTCTTGGTTAAAAAATACGAGTCATTTTTAAATGAAAAGAAAGATTAGGGTTTTGATTGAAACCTGAAAATTAGTAGACATTACCATAAGAAAACATAAGATTAGGGTTTTGATTAAAAAACATATAGATAGGAGTTATTAATAAAAGGAAACATAGGATCCGTGTTTTGACGGATAGATATTAGACTTTACGAAAGAAAAACAATAGATTATGGTTTTGTAATATAGGGTTAGTTTTTTGATTAATAACAAAATGAGACATTCCGAAAAAGTAAACAAAGCATTAGGGTTTGAATTGAAAGCAAAGAATTAGGTTTTACGATTCAAGTATAGTATGCGTTACGAAAAGAAACATAGGATGAAGGTTTTGAGTAAAGAGAGGTGACACCACCAAAAGAATACCTAGGATTAGGTTTTTGATTCAAACATAGTAACTACTATGAAAAGAAAAGAAAGGGTTAGAGGTCTTGGCTTACAAAATACGAGTCATTTTTAAATGAAAAGAAAGATTAGGGTTTTGATTGAAACCTGAAAATTAGTAGACATTACCATAAGAAAACATAAGATTAGGGTTTTGCATTAAAAAACATATAGATAGGAGTTATTAATAAAAGGAAACATAGGATCCGTGTTTTGACCGAAATATATTAGACTTTACGTTAGAAAACAATAGGATTATGGTTTTGTAATATAGGGTTAGTTTTTTTATTAATAACAAAATGAGACATTCCGAAAACGTAAACAAAGCATTAGGGTTTGAATCGAAAGCAAAGAATTAGGTTTTCGATTCAAGTATAGTATGCGTTACGAAAAGAATACATAGGATCAAGGTTTTGAGTAAAGAGAGGTGACACCACCAAAAGAATACCTAGGATTAGGTTTTTGATTCAAACATAGTAACTACTATGAAAAGAAAAGAAAGGGTTAGAGGTCTTGGTTAAAAAATACGAGTCATTTTTAAATGAAAAGAAAGATTAGGGTTTTGATTGAAACCTGAAAATTAGTAGACATTACCATAAGAAAACATAAGATTAGGGTTTTGATTAAAAAACATATAGATAGGAGTTATTAATAAAAGGAAACATAGGATCCGTGTTTTGACCGATAGATATTAGACTTTACGTAGAAAAACAATAGATTATGGTTTTGTAATATAGGTTAGTTTTTTTATTAATAACAAAATGAGACATTCCGAAAAAGTAAACAAAGCATTAGGGTTTGAATTGAAAGCAAAGAATTAGGTTTTCGATTCAAGTATAGTATGCGTTACGAAAAGAATACATAGGATCAAGGTTTTGAGTAAAGAAGGGTGACACCACCAAAAGAATACCTAGGATTAGGTTTTTGATTTAAACATAGTAACTACTATGAAAAGAAAAGAAAGGGTTAGAGTTCTTGCTTACAAAATACGAGTCATTTTTAAATGAAAAGAAAGATTAGGGTTTTGATTGAAACCTGAAAATTAATAGACATTACCATAAGAAAACATAAGATTAGGGTTTTCATTAAAAAACATATACGTAGGAGTTATTAATAAAAGGAAACAAAGGATCCGTGTTTTGACCGAAATATATTAGACTTTACGTTAGAAAAATAATGGATTATGGTTTTGTAATATAGGGTTAGTTTTTTTATTAATAACAAAATGAGACAATCCGAAAACGTAAAGAAAGCATTAGGGTTTGAATCGAAAGCAAAGAATTAGGTTTTCGATTCAAGTATAGTATGCGTTACGAAAAGAATACATAGGATCAAGGTTTTGAGTAAAGAGAGGTGACACCACCAAAAGAATACCTATGATTAGGTTTTTGATTCAAACATAGTAACAACTATGAAAAGAAAAGAAAGGGTTAGCGTTCTTGGTTAAAAAATACGAGTCATTTTTAAATGAAAAGAAAGATTAGGTTTTTGATTGAAACCTGAAAATTAGTAGACATTACCATAAGAAAACATAAGATTAGGGTTTTGATTAAAAAACATATAGATAGGAGTTATTATTAAAAGGAAACATAGGATCCGTGTTTTGACGGATAGATATTAGACTTTACGAAAGAAAAACAATAGATTATGGTTTTGTAATATAGGGTTAGTTTTTTTATTAATAACAAAATGAGACATTCTGAAAAAGTAAACAATGCATTAGGGTTTGAATTGAAAGCAAAGAATTAGGTTTTCGATTCAATAGTATGCGTTACGAAAATAAAACATAGTATCAAGTTTTTGAGTAAAGAGAGGTGACACCACCAAAAGAATACGTAGGATTAGGTTTTTGATTCAAACATAGTAACTACTATGAAAAGAAAAGAAAGGGTTAGAGGTCTTGGTTAAAAAATACGAGTCATTTTTAAATAAAAAGAAAGATTAGGGTTTTGATTGAAAGCTGAAAATTAGTAGACATTACCATAAGAAAACATAAGATTAGTGTTTTGATTAAAAAACATATAGATAGGAGTTATTAATAAAAGGAAACATAGGATCCGTGTTTTGACCGAACGATATTAGACTTTACGTTAGAAAAACAATAGATTATGGTTTTGTAATATATGTTAGTTTTTTTTATTAATAACAAACTGAGACATTCCGAAAAAGTAAACAAA
This sequence comes from Dioscorea alata, assembly GCA_020875875.1. Classification (NCBI taxonomy): domain Eukaryota; kingdom Viridiplantae; phylum Streptophyta; class Magnoliopsida; order Dioscoreales; family Dioscoreaceae; genus Dioscorea; species Dioscorea alata. The sequence continues at coordinate 10,304,608 of CM037013.1, read as the reverse complement.
GCATTAGGGTTTGAATTGAAAGCAAAGAATTAGGTTTTCGATTCAAGTATAGTATACGTTACGAAAAGAATACATAGGATCAAGGTTTTGAGTAAAGAAGGGTGACACCACCAAAAGAATATCTATGATTAGGTTTTTGATTCAAACATGGTAACTACTATGAAAAGAAAAGAAAGGGTTAGGGGTCTTGGTTAAAAAATACGACTTATTTTTAAATGAAAAGAAAGATTAGGGTTTTGATTGAAACCTGAAAATTAGTAGACATTACCATAAGAAAACACAAGATTAGGGTTTTGATTAAAAAACATATAGATAATAGTTATTAATAAAAGGAAACATAGAATCCGTGTTTTGACGGATAGATATTAGACTTTACGAAAAAAAACAATAGATTATGGTTTTGTAATATAAGGTTAGTTTTTTGATTAATAACAAAATGAGACATTCCGAAAAATTAAACAAAGCATTAGGGTTTGAATTGAAAGCAAAGAATTAGGTTTATCGATTCAAGTATAGTATGCGTTACGAAAAGAAAATATAGGATGAAGGTTTTGAGTAAAGAAAGGTGACACCACCAAAAGAATACCTAGGATTAGGTTTTTGATTTAAACATAGTAACTACTATGAAAAGAAAAGAAAGGGTTAGAGGTCTTGCTTACAAAATACGAGTCATTTTTAAATGAAAAGAAAGATTAGGGTTTTGATTGAAACCTGAAAATTAATAGACATTACCATAAGAAAACATAAGATTAGGGTTTTCATTAAAAAACATATACGTAGGAGTTATTAATAAAAGGAAACATAGGATCCGTGTTTTGACCGAAATATATTAGACTTTACGTTAGAAAAATAATGGATTATGGTTTTGTAATATAGGGTTAGTTTTTTGATTAATAACAAAATGAGACAATCCGAAAACGTAAAGAAAGCATTAGGGTTTGAATCGAAAGCAAAGAATTAGGTTTTCGATTCAAGTATAGTATGCGTTACGAAAAGAATACATAGGATCAAGGTTTTGAGTAAAGAGAGGTGACACCACCAAAAGAATACCTATGATTAGGTTTTTGATTCAAACATAGTAACTACTATGAAAAGAAAAGAAAGGGTTAGAGGTCTTGGTTAAAAAATACGAGTCATTTTTAAATGAAAAGAAAGATTAGGGTTTTGATTGAAACCTGAAAATTAGTAGACATTACCATAAGAAAACATAAGATTAGGGTTTTGATTAAAAAACATATAGATAGGAGTTATTAATAAAAGGAAACATAGGATCCGTGTTTTGACCGATACGATATTAGACTTTACGTAAGAAAAACAATAGATTATGGTTTTGTAATATAGGGTTAGTTTTTTTATTAATAACAAAATGAGACATTCCGAAAAAGTAAACAAAGCATTAGGGTTTGAATTGAAAGCAAAGAATTAGGTTTTCGATTCAAGTATAGTATGCGTTACGAAAAGAATACATAGGATCAAGGTTTTGAGTAAAGAGAGGTGACACCACCAAAAGAATACGTATGATTAGGTTTTTGATTCAAACATAGTAACTACTATGAAAAGAAAAGAAAGGGTTAGAGGTCTTGGTTAAAAAATACGAGTCATTTTTAAATGAAAAGAAAGATTAGGGTTTTGATTGAAAGCTGAAAATTAGTAGACATTACCATAAGAAAACATAAGATTAGTGTTTTGATTAAAAAACATATAGATAGGAGTTATTAATAAAAGGAAACATAGAATCCGTGTTTTGACGGATAGATATTAGACTTTACGAAAAAAAACAATAGATTATGGTTTTGTAATATAAGGTTAGTTTTTTGATTAATAACAAAATGAGACATTCCGAAAAATTAAACAAAGCATTAGGGTTTGAATTGAAAGCAAAGAATTAGGTTTATCGATTCAAGTATAGTATGCGTTACGAAAAGAAACTATAGGATGAAGGTTTTGAGTAAAGAAGGTGACACCACCAAAAGAATACCTAGGATTAGGTTTTTGATTCAAACATAGTAACTACTATGAAAAGAAAAGAAAGGGTTAGAGGTCTTGCTTACAAAATACGAGTCATTTTTAAATGAAAAGAAAGATTAGGGTTTTGATTGAAACCTGAAAATTAATAGACATTACCATAAGAAAACATAAGATTAGGGTTTTCATTAAAAAACATATACGTAGGAGTTATTAATAAAAGGAAACATAGGATCCGTGTTTTGACCGAAATATATTAGACTTTACGAAAAAAAACAATAGATTATGGTTTTGTAATATAAGGTTAGTTTTTTGATTAATAACAAAATGAGACATTCCGAAAAATTAAACAAAGCATTAGGGTTTGAATTGAAAGCAAAGAATTAGGTTTACGATTCAAGTATAGTATGCGTTACGAAAAGAAAATATAGGATGAAGGTTTTGAGTAAAGAAAGGTGACACCACCAAAAGAATACCTAGGATTAGGTTTTTGATTTAAACATAGTAACTACTATGAAAAGAAAAGAAAGGGTTAGAGGTCTTGCTTACAAAATACGAGTCATTTTTAAATGAAAAGAAAGATTAGGGTTTTGATTGAAACCTGAAAATTAATAGACATTACCATAAGAAAACATAAGATTAGGGTTTTCATTAAAAAACATATACGTAGGAGTTATTAATAAAAGGAAACATAGGATCCGTGTTTTGACCGAAATATATTAGACTTTACGTTAGAAAAATAATGGATTATGGTTTTGTAATATAGGGTTAGTTTTTTGATTAATAACAAAATGAGACAATCCGAAAACGTAAAGAAAGCATTAGGGTTTGAATCGAAAGCAAAGAATTAGGTTTTCGATTCAAGTATAGTATGCGTTACGAAAAGAATACATAGGATCAAGGTTTTGAGTAAAGAGAGGTGACACCACCAAAAGAATACCTAGTATTAGGTTTTTGATTCAAACATAGTAACTACTATGAAAAGAAAAGAAAGGGTTAGAGGTCTTGGTTAAAAAATACGAGTCATTTTTAAATAAAAAGAAAGATAAGGGTTTTGATTGAAACCTGAAAATTAGTAGACATTACCATAAGAAAACATAAGATTAGTGTTTTGATTAAAAAACATATAGATAGGAGTTATTAATAAAAGGAAACATAGGATCCGTGTTTTGACCGAACGATATTAGACTTTACGTTAGAAAAACAATAGATTATGGTTTTGTAATATATGTTAGTTTTTTTTATTAATAACAAACGAGACATTCCGAAAAAGTAAACAAAGCATTAGGGTTTGAATTGAAAGCAAAGAATTAGGTTTTCGATTCAAGTATAGTATACGTTACGAAAAGAATACATAGGATCAAGGTTTTAAGTAAAGAGGGGTGACACCACCAAAAGAATATCTATGATTAGGTTTTTGATTCAAACATGGTAACTACTATGAAAAGAAAAGAAAGGGATTAGGGGTCTTGGTTAAAAAATACGAGTTATTTTTAAATGAAAAGAAAGATTAGGGTTTTGATTGAAACCTGAAAATAAGTAGACATTGCCATAAGAAAACACAAGATTAGGGTTTTGATTAAAAAACATATAGATAGGAGTTATTAATAAAAGGAAACATAGAATCCGTGTTTTGACGGATAGATATTAGACTTTACGAAAAAAAACAATAGATTATGGTTTTGTAATAAAAGGTTCGTTTTTTGATTAATAACAAAATGAGACATTCCGAAAAATTAAACAAAGCATTAGGGTCTGAATTGAAAGCAAAGAATTAGGTTTATGATTCAAGTATAGTATGCGTTACGAAAAGAAAATATAGGATGAAGGTTTTGAGTAAAGAAAGGTGACACCACCAAAAGAATACCTAGGATTAGGTTTTTGATTTAAACATAGTAACTACTATGAAAAGAAAAGAAAGGGTTAGAGTTCTTGCTTACAAAATACGAGTCATTTTTAAATGAAAAGAAAGATTAGGGTTTTGATTGAAACCTGAAAATTAATAGACATTACCATAAGAAAACATAAGATTAGGGTTTTCATTAAAAAACATATACGTAGGAGTTATTAATAAAAGGAAACAAAGGATCCGTGTTTTGACCGAAATATATTAGACTTTACGTTAGAAAAATAATGGATTATGGTTTTGTAATATAGGGTTAGTTTTTTTATTAATAACAAAATGAGACAATCCGAAAACGTAAAGAAAGCATTAGGGTTTGAATCGAAAGCAAAGAATTAGGTTTTCGATTCAAGTATAGTATGCGTTACGAAAAGAATACATAGGATCAAGGTTTTGAGTAAAGAGAGGTGACACCACCAAAAGAATACCTATGATTAGGTTTTTGATTCAAACATAGTAACAACTATGAAAAGAAAAGAAAGGGTTAGCGTTCTTGGTTAAAAAATACGAGTCATTTTTAAATGAAAAGAAAGATTAGGTTTTTGATTGAAACCTGAAAATTAGTAGACATTACCATAAGAAAACATAAGATTAGGGTTTTGATTAAAAAACATATAGATAGGAGTTATTATTAAAAGGAAACATAGGATCCGTGTTTTGACGGATAGATATTAGACTTTACGAAAGAAAAACAATAGATTATGGTTTTGTAATATAGGGTTAGTTTTTTTATTAATAACAAAATGAGACATTCTGAAAAAGTAAACAATGCATTAGGGTTTGAATTAAAAGCAAAGAATTAGGTTTTCGATTCAATAGTATGCGTTACGAAAATAAAACATAGTATCAAGTTTTTGAGTAAAGAGAGGTGACACCACCAAAAGAATACGTAGGATTAGGTTTTTGATTCAAACATAGTAACTACTATGAAAAGAAAAGAAAGGGTTAGAGGTCTTGGTTAAAAAATACGAGTCATTTTTAAATAAAAAAGAAAGATTAGGGTTTTGATTGAAAGCTGAAAATTAGTAGACATTACCATAAGAAAACATAAGATTAGTGTTTTGATTAAAAAACATATAGATAGGAGTTATTAATAAAAGGAAACATAGGATCCGTGTTTTGACCGAACGATATTAGACTTTACGTTAGAAAAACAATAGATTATGGTTTTGTAATATATGTTAGTTTTTTTTATTAATAACAAATGGAGACATTCCGAAAAAGTAAACAAAGCATTAGGGTTTGAATTGAAAGCAAAGAATTAGGTTTTCAATTCAAGTATAGTATACGTTACGAAAAGAATACATAGGATCAAGGTTTTGAGTAAAGAGGGGTGACACCACCAAAAGAATATCTATGACTAGGTTTTTGATTCAAACATGGTAACTACTATGAAAAGAAAAGAAAGGGTTAGGGGTCTTGGTTAAAAAATACGACTTATTTTTAAATGAAAAGAAAGATTAGGGTTTTGATTGAAACCTGAAAATAAGTAGACATTACCATAAGAAAACACAAGATTAGGGTTTTGATTAAAAAACATATAGATAATAGTTATTAATAAAAGGAAACATAGAATCCGTGTTTTGACGGATAGATATTAGACTTTACGAAAAAAAACAATAGATTATGGTTTTGTAATATAAGGTTAGTTTTTTGATTAATAACAAAATGAGACATTCCGAAAAATTAAACAAAGCATTAGGGTCTGAATTGAAAGCAAAGAATTAGGTTTATGATTCAAGTATAGTATGCGTTACGAAAAGAAAATATAGGATGAAGGTTTTGAGTAAAGAAAGGTGACACCACCAAAAGAATACCTAGGATTAGGTTTTTGATTTAAACATAGTAACTACTATGAAAAGAAAAGAAAGGGTTAGAGGTCTTGCTTACAAAATACGAGTCATTTTTAAATGAAAAGAAAGATTAGGGTTTTGATTGAAACCTGAAAATTAATAGACATTACCATAAGAAAACATAAGATTAGGGTTTTCATTAAAAAACATATACGTAGGAGTTATTAATAAAAGGAAACAAAGGATCCGTGTTTTGACCGAAATATATTAGACTTTACGTTAGAAAAATAATGGATTATGGTTTTGTAATATAGGGTTAGTTTTTTGATTAATAACAAAATGAGACAATCCGAAAACGTAAAGAAAGCATTAGGGTTTGAATCGAAAGCAAAGAATTAGGTTTTCGATTCAAGTATAGTATGCGTTACGAAAAGAATACATAGGATCAAGGTTTTGAGTAAAGAGAGGTGACACCACCAAAAGAATACCTATGATTAGGTTTTTGATTCAAACATAGTAACAACTATGAAAAGAAAAGAAAGGGTTAGCGTTCTTGGTTAAAAAATACGAGTCATTTTTAAATGAAAAGAAAGATTAGGTTTTTGATTGAAATCTGAAAATTAGTAGACATTACCATAAGAAAACATAAGATTAGGGTTTTGATTAAAAAACATATAGATAGGAGTTATTATTAAAAGGAAACATAGGATCCGTGTTTTGACGGATAGATATTAGACTTTACGAAAGAAAAACAATAGATTATGGTTTTGTAATATAGGGTTAGTTTTTTTATTAATAACAAAATGAGACATTCTGAAAAAGTAAACAATGCATTAGGGTTTGAATTGAAAGCAAAGAATTAGGTTTTCGATTCAATAGTATGCGTTACGAAAATAAAACATAGTATCAAGTTTTTGAGTAAAGAGAGGTGACACCACCAAAAGAATACGTAGGATTAGGTTTTTGATTCAAACATAGTAACTACTATGAAAAGAAAAGAAAGGGTTAGAGGTCTTGGTTAAAAAATACGAGTCATTTTTAAATAAAAAAGAAAGATTAGGGTTTTGATTGAAAGCTGAAAATTAGTAGACATTACCATAAGAAAACATAAGATTAGTGTTTTGATTAAAAAACATATAGATAGGAGTTATTAATAAAAGGAAACATAGGATCCGTGTTTTGACCGAACGATATTAGACTTTACGTTAGAAAAACAATAGATTATGGTTTCGTAATATATGTTAGTTTTTTTTATTAATAACAAAATGAGACATTCCGAAAAATTAAACAAAGCATTAGGGTTTGAATTGAAAGCAAAGAATTAGGTTTACGATTCAAGTATAGTATACGTTACGAAAAGAATACATAGGATGAAGGTTTTGAGTAAAGAAGGGTGACACCACCAAAAGAATACTAGGATTAGGTTTTTGATTCAAACATGTAACTACTATGAAAAGAAAAGAAAGGGTTAGGGGTCTTGGTTAAAAATACGACTTATTTTTAAATGAAAAGAAAGATTAGGGTTTTGATTGAAACCTGAAAATTAGTAGACATTACCATAAGAAAACACAAGATTAGGGTTTTAATTAAAAAACATATAGATAATAGTTATTAATAAAAGGAAACATAGAATCCGTGTTTTGACGGATAGATATTAGACTTTACGAAAAAAAACAATAGATTATGGTTTTGTAATATAAGGTTAGTTTTTTGATTAATAACAAAATGAGACATTCCGAAAAATTAAACAAAGCATTAGGGTTTGAATTGAAAGCAAAGAATTAGGTTTACGATTCAAGTATAGTATGCGTTACGAAAAGAAAATATAGGATGAAGGTTTTGAGTAAAGAAAGGTGACACCACCAAAAGAATACCTAGGATTAGGTTTTTGATTTAAACATAGTAACTACTATGAAAAGAAAAGAAAGGGTTAGAGGTCTTGCTTACAAAATACGAGTCATTTTTAAATGAAAAGAAAGATTAGGGTTTTGATTGAAACCTGAAAATTAATAGACATTACCATAAGAAAACATAAGATTAGGGTTTTCATTAAAAAACATATACGTAGGAGTTATTAATAAAAGGAAACATAGGATCCGTGTTTTGACCGAAATATATTAGACTTTACGTTAGAAAAATAATGGATTATGGTTTTGTAATATAGGATTAGTTTGTTGATTAATAAAAAAATGAGACAATCCGAAAACGTAAAGAAAGCATTAGGGTTTGAATCGAAAGCAAAGAATTAGGTTTTCGATTCAAGTATAGTATGCGTTACGAAAAGAATAAATAGGATCAAGGTTTTGAGTAAAGAGAGGTGACACCACCAAAAGAATACCTAGTATTAGGTTTTTGATTCAAACATAGTAACTACTATGAAAAGAAAAGAAAGGGTTAGAGGTCTTGGTTAAAAAATACGAGTCATTTTTAAATAAAAAGAAAGATAAGGGTTTTGATTGAAACCTGAAAATTAGTAGACATTACCATAAGAAAACATAAGATTAGTGTTTTGATTAAAAAACATATAGATAGGAGTTATTAATAAAAGGAAACATAGGATCCGTGTTTTGACCGAACGATATTAGACTTTACGTTAGAAAAACAATAGATTATGGTTTTGTAATATATGTTAGTTTTTTTTATTAATAACATAACGAGACATTCCGAAAAAGTAAACAAAGCATTAGGGTTTGAATTGAAAGCAAAGAATTAGGTTTTCGATTCAAGTATAGTATACGTTACGAAAAGAATACATAGGATCAAGGTTTTAAGTAAAGAGGGGTGACACCACCAAAAGAATATCTATGATTAGGTTTTTGATTCAAACATGGTAACTACTATGAAAAGAAAAGAAAGGATTAGGGGTCTTGGTTAAAAAATACGAGTTATTTTTAAATGAAAAGAAAGATTAGGGTTTTGATTGAAACCTGAAAATTAGTAGACATTGCCATAAGAAAACACAAGATTAGGGTTTTGATTAAAAAACATATAGATAGGAGTTATTAATAAAAGGAAACATAGAATCCGTGTTTTGACGGATAGATATTAGACTTTACGAAAAAAAACAATAGATTATGGTTTTGTAATAAAGGTTCGTTTTTTGATTAATAACAAAATGAGACATTCCGAAAAATTAAACAAAGCATTAGGGTCTGAATTGAAAGCAAAGAATTAGGTTTATGATTCAAGTATAGTATGCGTTACGAAAAGAAAATATAGGATGAAGGTTTTGAGTAAAGAAAGGTGACACCACCAAAAGAATACCTAGGATTAGGTTTTTGATTTAAACATAGTAACTACTATGAAAAGAAAAGAAAGGGTTAGAGTTCTTGCTTACAAAATACGAGTCATTTTTAAATGAAAAGAAAGATTAGGGTTTTGATTGAAACCTGAAAATTAATAGACATTACCATAAGAAAACATAAGATTAGGGTTTTCATTAAAAAACATATACGTAGGAGTTATTAATAAAAGGAAACATAGGATCCGTGTTTTGACCGAAATATATTAGACTTTACGTTAGAAAAATAATGGATTATGGTTTTGTAATATAGGGTTAGTTTTTTTATTAATAACAAAATGAGACAATCCGAAAACGTAAAGAAAGCATTAGGGTTTGAATCGAAAGCAAAGAATTAGGTTTTCGATTCAAGTATAGTATGCGTTACGAAAAGAATACATAGGATCAAGGTTTTGAGTAAAGAGAGGTGACACCACCAAAAGAATACCTATGATTAGGTTTTTGATTCAAACATAGTAACAACTATGAAAAGAAAAGAAAGGGTTAGCGGTCTTGGTTAAAAAATACGAGTCATTTTTAAATGAAAAGAAAGATTAGGGTTTTGATTGAAACCTGAAAATTAGTAGACATTACCATAAGAAAACATAAGATTAGGGTTTTGATTAAAAAACATATAGATAGGAGTTATTAATAAAAGGAAACATAGGATCCGTGTTTTGACGGATAGATATTAGACTTTACGAAAGAAAAACAATAGATTATGGTTTTGTAATATAGGGTTAGTTTTTTTATTAATAACAAAATGAGACATTCCTGAAAAAGTAAACAATGCATTAGGGTTTGAATTGAAAGCAAAGAATTAGGTTTTCGATTCAAGTATAGTATGCGTTACGAAAAGAAAACATAGGATCAAGGTTTTGAGTAAAGAGAGGTGACACCACCAAAAGAATACCTAGGATTAGGTTTTTGATTCAAACATAGTAACTACTATGAAAAGAAAAGAAAGGGTTAGAGGTCTTGGTTAAAAAATACGAGTCATTTTTAAATAAAAAGAAAGATTAGGGTTTTGATTGAAACCTGAAAATTAGTAGACATTACCATAAGAAAACATAAGATTAGTGTTTTGATTAAAAAACATATAGATAGGAGTTATTAATAAAAGGAAACATAGGATCCGTGTTTTGACCGAACGATATTAGACTTTACGTTAGAAAAACAATAGATTATGGTTTTGTAATATATGGTTAGTTTTTTTATTAATAACAAAATGAGACATTCCGAAAAAGTAAACAAAGCATTAGGGTTTGAATTGAAAGCAAAGAATTAGGTTTTCGATTCAAGTATAGTATGCGTTACGAAAAGAAAACATAGGATCAAGGTTTTGAGTAAAGAGAGGTGACACCACCAAAAGAATACCTAGGATTAGGTTTTTGATTCAAACATAGTAACTACTATGAAAAGAAAAGAAAGGGTTAGGGGTCTTGGTTAAAAAATACGAGTCATTTTTAAATGAAAAGAAAGATTAGGGTTTTGATTGAAACCTGAAAATTAGTAGACATTACCATAAGAAAACATAAGATTAGGGTTTTGATTAAAAAACATATAGATAGGAGTTATTAATAAAAGGAAACATAGAATCCGTGTTTTGACGGATAGATATTAGACTTTACGAAAGAAAAACAATAGATTATGGTTTTGTAATATAGGTTAGTTTTTTGATTAATAACAAAATGAGACATTCCGAAAAAGTAAACAAAGCATTAGGGTTTGAATTGAAAGCAAAGAATTAGGTTTTCGATTCAAGTATAGTATGCGTTACGAAAAGAAAACATAGGATCAAGGTTTTGAGTAAAGAAAGGTGACACCACCAAAAGAATACCTAGGATTAGGTTTTTGATTTAAACATAGTAACTACTATGAAAAGAAAAGAAAGGGTTAGAGGTCTTGCTTACAAAATACGAGTCATTTTTAAATGAAAAGAAAGATTAGGGTTTTGATTGAAACCTGAAAATTAATAGACATTACCATAAGAAAACATAAGATTAGGGTTTTCATTAAAAAACATATACGTAGGAGTTATTAATAAAAGGAAACATAGGATCCGTGTTTTGACCGAAATATATTAGACTTTACGTTAGAAAAATAATGGATTATGGTTTTGTAATATAGGGTTAGTTTTTTGATTAATAACAAAATGAGACAATCCGAAAACGTAAAGAAAGCATTAGGGTTTGAATCGAAAGCAAAGAATTAGGTTTTCGATTCAAGTATAGTATGCGTTACGAAAAGAATACATAGGATCAAGGTTTTGAGTAAAGAGAGGTGACACCACCAAAAGAATACCTATGATTAGGTTTTTGATTCAAACATAGTAACAACTATGAAAAGAAAAGAAAGGGTTAGGGTCTTGGTTAAAAATACGAGTCATTTTTAAATGAAAAGAAAGATTAGGGTTTTGATTGAAACCTGAAAATTAGTAGACATTACCATAAGAAAACATAAGATTAGGGTTTTGATTAAAAAACATATAGATAGGAGTTATTATAAAAGGAAACATAGGATCCGTGTTTTGACGGATAGATATTAGACTTTACGTAAAGAAAAACAATAGATTATGGTTTTGTAATATAGGGTTAGTTTTTTTATTAATAACAAAATGAGACATTCCTGAAAAAGTAAACAATGCATTAGGGTTTGAATTGAAAGCAAAGAATTAGGTTTTCGATTCAAGTATAGTATGCGTTACGAAAATAAAACATAGTATCAAGGTTTTGAGTAAAGAGAGGTGACACCACCAAAAGAATACGCTAGGATTAGGTTTTTGATTCAAACATAGTAACTACTATGAAAAGAAAAGAAAGGGTTAGGGGTCTTGGTTAAAAAATACGAGTCATTTTTAAATGAAAAGAAAGATTAGGGTTTTGATTGAAACCTGAAAATTAGTAGACATTACCATAAGAAAACATAAGATTAGGGTTTTGATTAAAAAACATATAGATAGGAGTTATTAATAAAAGGAAACATAGGATCCGTGTTTTGACCGAAAGATATTAGACTTTACGTAAGAAAAACAATAGATTATGGTTTTGTAATATAGGGTTAGTTTTTTTATTAATAACAAAATGAGACATTCCGAAAAAGTAAACAAAGCATTAGGGTTTGAATTGAAAGCAAAGAATTAGGTTTTCGATTCAAGTATAGTATGCGTTACGAAAAGAAAACATAGGATCAAGGTTTTGAGTAAAGAGAGGTGACACCACCAAAAGAATACCTAGGATTAGGTTTTTGATTCAAACATAGTAACTACTATGAAAAGAAAAGAAAGGGTTAGGGGTCTTGGTTAAAAAATACGAGTCATTTTTAAATGAAAAGAAAGATTAGGGTTTTGATTGAAACCTGAAAATAGTAGACATTACCATAAGAAAACATAAGATTAGGGTTTTGATTAAAAAACATATAGATAGGAGTTATTAATAAAAGGAAACATAGGATCCGTGTTTTGACGGATAGATATTAGACTTTACGTAAGAAAAACAATAGATTATGGTTTTGTAATATAGGGTTAGTTTTTTGATTAATAACAAAATGAGACATTCCGAAAAAGTAAACAAAGCATTAGGGTTTGAATTGAAAGCAAAGAATTAGGTTTTCGATTCAAGTATAGTATGCGTTACGAAAAGAAAACATAGGATCAAGGTTTTGAGTAAAGAGAGGTGACACCACCAAAAGAATACCTAGGATTAGGTTTTTGATTCAAACATAGTAACTACTATGAAAAGAAAAGAAAGGGTTAGGGGTCTTGGTTAAAAAATACGAGTCATTTTTAAATGAAAAGAAAGATTAGGGTTTTGATTGAAACCTGAAAATTCAGTAGACATTACCATAAGAAAACATAAGATTAGGGTTTTGATTAAAAAACATATAGATAGGAGTTATTAATAAAAGGAAACATAGGATCCGTGTTTTGACCGATAGATATTAGACTTTACGTAAGAAAAACAATAGATTATGGTTTTGTAATATAGGGTTAGTTTTTTGATTAATAACAAAATGAGACAATTCCGAAAAAGTAAACAAAGCATTAGGGTTTGAATTGAAAGCAAAGAATTAGGTTTTCGATTCAAGTATAGTATGCGTTACGAAAAGAAAACATAGGATCAAGGTTTTGAGTAAAGAGAGGTGACACCACCAAAAGAATACCTAGGATTAGGTTTTTGATTCAAACATAGTAACTACTATGAAAAGAAAAGAAAGGGTTAGGGTCTTGGTTAAAAAATACGAGTCATTTTTAAATGAAAAGAAAGATTAGGGTTTTGATTGAAACCTGAAAATTAGTAGACATTACCATAAGAAAACATAAGATTAGGGTTTTGATTAAAAAACATATAGATAGGAGTTATTAATAAAAGGAAACATAGGATCCGTGTTTTGACCGAAAGATATTAGACTTTACGTAGAAAAACAATAGATTATGGTTTTGTAATATAGGGTTAGTTTTTTTATTAATAACAAAATGAGACATTCCGAAAAAGTAAACAAAGCATTAGGGTTTGAATTGAAAGCAAAGAATTAGGTTTTCGATTCAAGTATAGTATGCGTTACGAAAAGAAAACATAGGATCAAGGTTTTGAGTAAAGAGAGGTGACACCACCAAAAGAATACCTAGGATTAGGTTTTTGATTCAAACATAGTAACTACTATGAAAAGAAAAGAAAGGGTTAGGGGTCTTGGTTAAAAAATACGAGTCATTTTTAAATGAAAAGAAAGATTAGGGTTTTGATTGAAACCTGAAAATTAGTAGACATTACCATAAGAAAACATAAGATTAGGGTTTTGATTAAAAAACATATAGATAGGAGTTATTAATAAAAGGAAACATAGGATCCGTGTTTTGACCGAAAGATATTAGACTTTACGTAAGAAAAACAATAGATTATGGTTTTGTAATATAGGGTTAGTTTTTTGATTAATAACAAAATGAGACATTCCGAAAAAGTAAACAAAGCATTAGGGTTTGAATTGAAAGCAAAGAATTAGGTTTTCGATTCAAGTATAGTATGCGTTACGAAAAGAAAACATAGGATCAAGGTTTTGAGTAAAGAGAGGTGACACCACCAAAAGAATACCTATGATTAGGTTTTTGATTCAAACATAGTAACTACTATGAAAAGAAAAGAAAGGGTTAGGGGTCTTGGTTAAAAATACGAGTCATTTTTAAATGAAAAGAAAGATAAGGGTTTTGATTGAAACCATAATATCAGTAGACATTACCATAAGAAAACATAAGATTAGTGTTTTGATTAAAAAACATATAGATAGGAGTTATTAATAAAAGGAAACATAGGATCCGTGTTTTGACCGAAAGATATTAGACTTTACGAAAGAAAAACAATAGATTATGGTTTTGTAATATAGGGTTAGTTTTTTGATTAATAACAAAATGAGACATTCCGAAAAAGTAAACAAAGCATTAGGGTTTGAATTGAAAGCAAAGAATTAGGTTTTCGATTCAAGTATAGTATGCGTTACGAAAAGAAAACATAGGATCAAGGTTTTTAGTAAAGAGAGGTGACACCACCAAAAGAATACCTAGGATTAGGTTTTTGATTCAAACATAGTAACTACTATGAAAAGAAAAGAAAGGGTTAGGGGTCTTGGTTAAAAAATACGAGTCATTTTTAAATGAAAAGAAAGATTAGGGTTTTGATTGAAACCTGAAAATCAGTAGACATTACCATAAGAAAACATAAGATTGGGTTTTGATTAAAAAACATATAGATAGGAGTTATTAATAAAAGGAAACATAGGATCCGTGTTTTGACCGATAGATATTAGACTTTACGTAAGAAAAACAATAGATTATGGTTTTGTAATATAGGGTTAGTTTTTTTATTAATAACAAAATGAGACATTCCGAAAAAGTAAACAAAGCATTAGGGTTTGAATTGAAAGCAAAGAATTAGGTTTTCGATTCAAGTATAGTATGCGTTACGAAAAGAAAACATAGGATCAAGGTTTTGAGTAAAGAGAGGTGACACCACCAAAAGAATACCTAGGATTAGGTTTTTGATTCAAACATAGTAACTACTATGAAAAGAAAAGAAAGGGTTAGGGTCTTGGTTAAAAAATACGAGTCATTTTTAAATGAAAAGAAAGATTAGGGTTTGATTGAAACC
Organism: Dioscorea alata; assembly: GCA_020875875.1. Taxonomy (NCBI): domain Eukaryota; kingdom Viridiplantae; phylum Streptophyta; class Magnoliopsida; order Dioscoreales; family Dioscoreaceae; genus Dioscorea; species Dioscorea alata. The sequence continues at coordinate 10,289,530 of CM037013.1, read as the reverse complement.
TGAAAATTAGTAGACATTACCATAAGAAAACATAAGATTAGTGTTTTGATTAAAAAACATATAGATAGGAGTTATTAATAAAAGGAAACATAGGATCCGTGTTTTGACCGAAAGATATTAGACTTTACGTTAGAAAAACAATAGATTATGGTTTTGTAATATAGGGTTAGTTTTTTTATTAATAACAAAATGAGACATTCCGAAAAAGTAAACAAAGCATTAGGGTTTGAATTGAAAGCAAAGAATTAGGTTTTCGATTCAAGTATAGTATGCGTTACGAAAAGAAAACATAGGATCAAGGTTTTGAGTAAAGAGAGGTGACACCACCAAAAGAATACCTAGGATTAGGTTTTTGATTCAAACATAGTAACTACTATGAAAAGAAAAGAAAGGGTTAGGGGTCTTGGTTAAAAAATACGAGTCATTTTTAAATGAAAAGAAAGATTAGGGTTTTGATTGAAACCTGAAAATTAGTAGACATTACCATAAGAAAACATAAGATTAGGGTTTTGATTAAAAAACATATAGATAGGAGTTATTAATAAAAGGAAACATAGGATCCGTGTTTTGACGGATAGATATTAGACTTTACGAAAGAAAAACAATAGATTATGGTTTTGTAATATAGGGTTAGTTTTTTGATTAATAACAAAATGAGACATTCCGAAAAAGTAAACAAAGCATTAGGGTTTGAATTGAAAGCAAAGAATTAGGTTTTCGATTCAAGTATAGTATGCGTTACGAAAAGAAAACATAGGATCAAGGTTTTGAGTAAAGAGAGGTGACACCACCAAAAGAATACCTAGGATTAGGTTTTTGATTCAAACATAGTAACAACTATTAAAAGAAAAGAAAGGGTTAGGTGTCTTGGTTAAAAATACGAGTCATTTTTAAATGAAAAGAAAGATTAGGGTTTTGATTGAAACCTGAAAATTAGTAGACATTACCATAAGAAAACATAAGATTAGGGTTTTGATTAAAAAACATATAGATAGGAGTTATTAATAAAAGGAAACATAGGATCCGTGTTTTGACCGAAAGATATTAGACTTTACGTTAGAAAAACAATAGATTATGGTTTTGTAATATAGGGTTAGTTTTTTTATTAATAACAAAATGAGACATTCCGAAAAAGTAAACAAAGCATTAGGGTTTGAATTGAAAGCAAAGAATTAGGTTTTCGATTCAAGTATAGTATGCGTTACGAAAAGAAAACATAGGATCAAGGTTTTGAGTAAAGAGAGGTGACACCACCAAAAGAATACCTAGGATTAGGTTTTTGATTCAAACATAGTAACTACTATGAAAAGAAAAGAAAGGGTTAGGGGTCTTGGTTAAAAAATACGAGTCATTTTTAAATGAAAAGAAAGATTAGGGTTTTGATTGAAACCTGAAAATTAGTAGACATTACCATAAGAAAACATAAGATTAGGGTTTTGATTAAAAAACATATAGATAGGAGTTATTAATAAAAGGAAACATAGGATCCGTGTTTTGACCGAAAGATATTAGACTTTACGTAGAAAAACAATAGATTATGGTTTTGTAATATAGGGTTAGTTTTTTGATTAATAACAAAATGAGACATTCCGAAAAAGTAAACAAAGCATTAGGGTTTGAATTGAAAGCAAAGAATTAGGTTTTCGATTCAAGTATAGTATGCGTTACGAAAAGAAAACATAGGATCAAGGTTTTGAGTAAAGAGAGGTGACACCACCAAAAGAATACCTAGGATTAGGTTTTTGATTCAAACATAGTAACTACTATGAAAAGAAAAGAAAGGGTTAGGGGTCTTGGTTAAAAAATACGAGTCATTTTTAAATGAAAAGAAAGATTAGGGTTTTGATTGAAACCTGAAAATTAGTAGACATTACCATAAGAAAACATAAGATTAGGGTTTTGATTAAAAAACATATAGATAGGAGTTATTAATAAAAGGAAACATAGGATCCGTGTTTTGACCGAAGATATTAGACTTTACGTAAGAAAAACAATAGATTATGGTTTTGTAATATAGGGTTAGTTTTTTATTAATAACAAAATGAGACATTCCGAAAAAGTAAACAAAGCATTAGGGTTTGAATTGAAAGCAAAGAATTAGGTTTTCGATTCAAGTATAGTATGCGTTACGAAAAGAAAACATAGGATCAAGGTTTTGAGTAAAGAGAGGTGACACCACCAAAAGAATACCTAGGATTAGGTTTTTGATTCAAACATAGTAACAACTATTAAAAGAAAAGAAAGGGTTAGGGGTCTTGGTTAAAAAATACGAGTCATTTTTAAATGAAAAGAAAGATTAGGGTTTTGATTGAAACCATAATATCAGTAGACATTACCATAAGAAAACATAAGATTAGGGTTTTGATTAAAAAACATATAGATAGGAGTTATTAATAAAAGGAAACATAGGATCCGTGTTTTGACCGAAAGATATTAGACTTTACGTTAGAAAAACAATAGATTATGGTTTTGTAATATATGGTTAGTTTTTTATTAATAACAAAATGAGACATTCCGAAAAAGTAAACAAAGCATTAGGGTTTGAATTGAAAGCAAAGAATTAGGTTTTCGATTCAAGTATAGTATGCGTTACGAAAAGAAAACATAGGATCAAGGTTTTGAGTAAAGAGAGGTGACACCACCAAAAGAATACCTAGGATTAGGTTTTTGATTCAAACATAGTAACTACTATGAAAAGAAAAGAAAGGGTTAGGGGTCTTGGTTAAAAAATACGAGTCATTTTTAAATGAAAAGAAAGATTAGGGTTTTGATTGAAACCTGAAAATTAGTAGACATTACCATAAGAAAACATAAGATTAGGGTTTTGATTAAAAAACATATAGATAGGAGTTATTAATAAAAGGAAACATAGGATCCGTGTTTTGACCGAAAGATATTAGACTTTACGAAAGAAAAAACAATAGATTATGGTTTTGTAATATAGGGTTAGTTTTTTGATTAATAACAAAATGAGACATTCCGAAAAAGTAAACAAAGCATTAGGGTTTGAATTGAAAGCAAAGAATTAGGTTTTCGATTCAAGTATAGTATGCGTTACGAAAAGAAAACATAGGATCAAGGTTTTGAGTAAAGAGAGGTGACACCACCAAAAGAATACCTAGGATTAGGTTTTTGATTCAAACATAGTAACTACTATGAAAAGAAAAGAAAGGGTTAGGGGTCTTGGTTAAAAAATACGAGTCATTTTTAAATGAAAAGAAAGATTAGGGTTTTGATTGAAACCTGAAAATTAGTAGACATTACCATAAGAAAACATAAGATTAGGGTTTTGATTAAAAAACATATAGATAGGAGTTATTAATAAAAGGAAACATAGGATCCGTGTTTTGACCGAAAGATATTAGACTTTACGTTAGAAAAAACAATAGATTATGGTTTTGTAATATAGGGTTAGTTTTTTTATTAATAACAAAATGAGACATTCCGAAAAAGTAAACAAAGCATTAGGGTTTGAATTGAAAGCAAAGAATTAGGTTTTCGATTCAAGTATAGTATGCGTTACGAAAAGAAAACATAGGATCAAGGTTTTGAGTAAAGAGAGGTGACACCACCAAAAGAATACCTAGGATTAGGTTTTTGATTCAAACATAGTAACTACTATGAAAAGAAAAGAAAGGGTTAGGGGTCTTGGTTAAAAAATACGAGTCATTTTTAAATGAAAAGAAAGATTAGGGTTTTGATTGAAACCTGAAAATTAGTAGACATTACCATAAGAAAACATAAGATTAGGGTTTTGATTAAAAAACATATAGATAGGAGTTATTAATAAAAGGAAACATAGGATCCGTGTTTTGACCGAAAGATATTAGACTTTACGAAAGAAAAACAATAGATTATGGTTTTGTAATATAGGGTTAGTTTTTTGATTAATAACAAAATGAGACATTCCGAAAAAGTAAACAAAGCATTAGGGTTTGAATTGAAAGCAAAGAATTAGGTTTTCGATTCAAGTATAGTATGCGTTACGAAAAGAAAACATAGGATCAAGGTTTTTAGTAAAGAGAGGTGACACCACCAAAAGAATACCTAGGATTAGGTTTTTGATTCAAACATAGTAACTACTATGAAAAGAAAAGAAAGGGTTAGGGGTCTTGGTTAAAAAATACGAGTCATTTTTAAATGAAAAGAAAGATTAGGGTTTTGATTGAAACCTGAAAATCAGTAGACATTACCATAAGAAAACATAAGATTAGGGTTTTGATTAAAAAACATATAGATAGGAGTTATTAATAAAAGGAAACATAGGATCCGTGTTTTGACCGAAAGATATTAGACTTTACGAAAGAAAAACAATAGATTATGGTTTTGTAATATAGGGTTAGTTTTTTGATTAATAACAAAATGAGACATTCCGAAAAAGTAAACAAAGCATTAGGGTTTGAATTGAAAGCAAAGAATTAGGTTTTCGATTCAAGTATAGTATGCGTTACGAAAAGAAAACATAGGATCAAGGTTTTGAGTAAAGAGAGGTGACACCACCAAAAGAATACCTATGATTAGGTTTTTGATTCAAACATAGTAACAACTATGAAAAGAAAAGAAAGGGTTAGGGGTCTTGGTTAAAAAATACGAGTCATTTTTAAATGAAAAGAAAGATTAGGGTTTTGATTGAAACCATAAAATCAGTAGACATTACCATAAGAAAACATAAGATTAGGGTTTTGATTAAAAAACATATAGATAGGAGTTATTAATAAAAGGAAACATAGGATCCGTGTTTTGACCGAATAGATATTAGACTTTACGTAAGAAAAACAATAGATTATGGTTTTGTAATATAGGGTTAGTTTTTTGATTAATAACAAAATGAGACATTCCGAAAAAGTAAACAAAGCATTAGGGTTTGAATTGAAAGCAAAGAATTAGGTTTTCGATTCAAGTATAGTATGCGTTACGAAAAGAAAACATAGGATCAAGGTTTTTAGTAAAGAGAGGTGACACCACCAAAAGAATACCTAGGATTAGGTTTTTGATTCAAACATAGTAACTACTATGAAAAGAAAAGAAAGGGTTAGGGGTCTTGGTTAAAAATACGAGTCATTTTTAAATGAAAAGAAAGATTAGGGTTTTGATTGAAACCTGAAAATTAGTAGACATTACCATAAGAAAACATAAGATTAGGGTTTTGATTAAAAAACATATAGATAGGAGTTATTAATAAAAGGAAACATAGGATCCGTGTTTTGACCGAAAGATATTAGACTTTACGTAAGAAAAACAATAGATTATGGTTTTGTAATATAGGGTTAGTTTTTTATTAATAACAAAATGAGACATTCCGAAAAAGTAAACAAAGCATTAGGGTTTGAATTGAAAGCAAAGAATTAGGTTTTCGATTCAAGTATAGTATGCGTTACGAAAAGAAAACATAGGATCAAGGTTTTGAGTAAAGAGAGGTGACACCACCAAAAGAATACCTAGGATTAGGTTTTTGATTCAAACATAGTAACTACTATGAAAAGAAAAGAAAGGGTTAGGGGTCTTGGTTAAAAATACGAGTCATTTTTAAATGAAAAGAAAGATTAGGGTTTTGATTGAAACCTGAAAATTAGTAGACATTACCATAAGAAAACATAAGATTAGGGTTTTGATTAAAAAACATATAGATAGGAGTTATTAATAAAAGGAAACATAGGATCCGTGTTTTGACCGAAAGATATTAGACTTTACGTAAGAAAAACAATAGATTATGGTTTTGTAATATAGGGTTAGTTTTTTGATTAATAACAAAATGAGACATTCCGAAAAAGTAAACAAAGCATTAGGGTTTGAATTGAAAGCAAAGAATTAGGTTTTCGATTCAAGTATAGTATGCGTTACGAAAAGAAAACATAGGATCAAGGTTTTGAGTAAAGAGAGGTGACACCACCAAAAGAATACCTAGGATTAGGTTTTTGATTCAAACATAGTAACTACTATGAAAAGAAAAGAAAGGGTTAGGGGTCTTGGTTAAAAAATACGAGTCATTTTTAAATGAAAAGAAAGATTAGGGTTTTGATTGAAACCTGAAAATTAGTAGACATTACCATAAGAAAACATAAGATTAGGGTTTTGATTAAAAAACATATAGATAGGAGTTATTAATAAAAGGAAACATAGGATCCGTGTTTTGACCGATAGATATTAGACTTTACGTAAGAAAAACAATAGATTATGGTTTTGTAATATAGGGTTAGTTTTTTGATTAATAACAAAATGAGACATTCCGAAAAAGTAAACAAAGCATTAGGGTTTGAATTGAAAGCAAAGAATTAGGTTTTCGATTCAAGTATAGTATGCGTTACGAAAAGAAAACATAGGATCAAGGTTTTGAGTAAAGAGAGGTGACACCACCAAAAGAATACCTAGGATTAGGTTTTTGATTCAAACATAGTAACTACTATGAAAAGAAAAGAAAGGGTTAGGGGTCTTGGTTAAAAAATACGAGTCATTTTTAAATGAAAAGAAAGATTAGGGTTTTGATTGAAACCTGAAAATTCAGTAGACATTACCATAAGAAAACATAAGATTAGGGTTTTGATTAAAAAACATATAGATAGGAGTTATTAATAAAAGGAAACATAGGATCCGTGTTTTGACCGATAGATATTAGACTTTACGTAAGAAAAACAATAGATTATGGTTTTGTAATATAGGGTTAGTTTTTTGATTAATAACAAAATGAGACATTCCGAAAAAGTAAACAAAGCATTAGGGTTTGAATTGAAAGCAAAGAATTAGGTTTTCGATTCAAGTATAGTATGCGTTACGAAAAGAAAACATAGGATCAAGGTTTTGAGTAAAGAGAGGTGACACCACCAAAAGAATACCTAGGATTAGGTTTTTGATTCAAACATAGTAACTACTATGAAAAGAAAAGAAAGGGTTAGGGGTCTTGGTTAAAAATACGAGTCATTTTTAAATGAAAAGAAAGATTAGGGTTTTGATTGAAACCTGAAAATTCAGTAGACATTACCATAAGAAAACATAAGATTAGGGTTTTGATTAAAAAACATATAGATAGGAGTTATTAATAAAAGGAAACATAGGATCCGTGTTTTGACCGAAAGATATTAGACTTTACGTAAGAAAAACAATAGATTATGGTTTTGTAATATAGGGTTAGTTTTTTTATTAATAACAAAATGAGACATTCCGAAAAAGTAAACAAAGCATTAGGGTTTGAATTGAAAGCAAAGAATTAGGTTTTCGATTCAAGTATAGTATGCGTTACGAAAAGAAAACATAGGATCAAGGTTTTGAGTAAAGAGAGGTGACACCACCAAAAGAATACCTAGGATTAGGTTTTTGATTCAAACATAGTAACTACTATGAAAAGAAAAGAAAGGGTTAGGGGTCTTGGTTAAAAAATACGAGTCATTTTTAAATGAAAAGAAAGATTAGGGTTTTGATTGAAACCTGAAAATTAGTAGACATTACCATAAGAAAACATAAGATTAGGGTTTTGATTAAAAAACATATAGATAGGAGTTATTAATAAAAGGAAACATAGGATCCGTGTTTTGACCGAAAGATATTAGACTTTACGTAAGAAAAACAATAGATTATGGTTTTGTAATATAGGGTTAGTTTTTTGATTAATAACAAAATGAGACATTCCGAAAAAGTAAACAAAGCATTAGGGTTTGAATTGAAAGCAAAGAATTAGGTTTTCGATTCAAGTATAGTATGCGTTACGAAAAGAAAACATAGGATCAAGGTTTTGAGTAAAGAGAGGTGACACCACCAAAAGAATACCTAGGATTAGGTTTTTGATTCAAACATAGTAACTACTATGAAAAGAAAAGAAAGGGTTAGGGGTCTTGGTTAAAAATACGAGTCATTTTTAAATGAAAAGAAAGATTAGGGTTTTGATTGAAACCTGAAAATCAGTAGACATTACCATAAGAAAACATAAGATTAGGGTTTTGATTAAAAAACATATAGATAGGAGTTATTAATAAAAGGAAACATAGGATCCGTGTTTTGACCGAAAGATATTAGACTTTACGTTAGAAAAACAATAGATTATGGTTTTGTAATATAGGGTTAGTTTTTTTATTAATAACAAAATGAGACATTCCGAAAAAGTAAACAAAGCATTAGGGTTTGAATTGAAAGCAAAGAATTAGGTTTTCGATTCAAGTATAGTATGCGTTACGAAAAGAAAACATAGGATCAAGGTTTTGAGTAAAGAGAGGTGACACCACCAAAGAATACCTAGGATTAGGTTTTTGATTCAAACATAGTAACTACTATGAAAAGAAAAGAAAGGGTTAGGGGTCTTGGTTAAAAAATACGAGTCATTTTTAAATGAAAAGAAAGATTAGGGTTTTGATTGAAACCTGAAAATCAGTAGACATTACCATAAGAAAACATAAGATTAGGGTTTTGATTAAAAAACATATAGATAGGAGTTATTAATAAAAGGAAACATAGGATCCGTGTTTTGACCGATAAGATATTAGACTTTACGTAAGAAAAACAATAGATTATGGTTTTGTAATATAGGGTTAGTTTTTTGATTAATAACAAAATGAGACATTCCGAAAAAGTAAACAAAGCATTAGGGTTTGAATTGAAAGCAAAGAATTAGGTTTTCGATTCAAGTATAGTATGCGTTACGAAAAGAAAACATAGGATCAAGGTTTTGAGTAAAGAGAGGTGACACCACCAAAAGAATACCTAGGATTAGGTTTTTGATTCAAACATAGTAACTACTATGAAAAGAAAAGAAAGGGTTAGGGGTCTTGGTTAAAAAATACGAGTCATTTTTAAATGAAAAGAAAGATTAGGGTTTTGATTGAAACCTGAAAATTAGTAGACATTACCATAAGAAAACATAAGATTAGGGTTTTGATTAAAAAACATATAGATAGGAGTTATTAATAAAAGGAAACATAGGATCCGTGTTTTGACCGAAAGATATTAGACTTTACGTTAGAAAAACAATAGATTATGGTTTTGTAATATAGGGTTAGTTTTTTTATTAATAACAAAATGAGACATTCCGAAAAAGTAAACAAAGCATTAGGGTTTGAATTGAAAGCAAAGAATTAGGTTTTCGATTCAAGTATAGTATGCGTTACGAAAAGAAAACATAGGATCAAGGTTTTGAGTAAAGAGAGGTGACACCACCAAAAGAATACCTAGGATTAGGTTTTTGATTCAAACATAGTAACTACTATGAAAAGAAAAGAAAGGGTTAGGGGTCTTGGTTAAAAAATACGAGTCATTTTTAAATGAAAAGAAAGATTAGGGTTTTGATTGAAACCTGAAAATTAGTAGACATTACCATAAGAAAACATAAGATTAGGGTTTTGATTAAAAAACATATAGATAGGAGTTATTAATAAAAGGAAACATAGGATCCGTGTTTTGACCGAAAGATATTAGACTTTACGTAGAAAAACAATAGATTATGGTTTTGTAATATAGGGTTAGTTTTTTGATTAATAACAAAATGAGACATTCCGAAAAAGTAAACAAAGCATTAGGGTTTGAATTGAAAGCAAAGAATTAGGTTTTCGATTCAAGTATAGTATGCGTTACGAAAAGAAAACATAGGATCAAGGTTTTGAGTAAAGAGAGGTGACACCACCAAAAGAATACCTAGGATTAGGTTTTTGATTCAAACATAGTAACTACTATGAAAAGAAAAGAAAGGGTTAGGGGTCTTGGTTAAAAAATACGAGTCATTTTTAAATGAAAAGAAAGATTAGGGTTTTGATTGAAACCTGAAAATTAGTAGACATTACCATAAGAAAACATAAGATTAGGGTTTTGATTAAAAAACATATAGATAGGAGTTATTAATAAAAGGAAACATAGGATCCGTGTTTTGACCGAAAGATATTAGACTTTACGTAAGAAAAACAATAGATTATGGTTTTGTAATATAGGGTTAGTTTTTTGATTAATAACAAAATGAGACATTCCGAAAAAGTAAACAAAGCATTAGGGTTTGAATTGAAAGCAAAGAATTAGGTTTTCGATTCAAGTATAGTATGCGTTACGAAAAGAAAACATAGGATCAAGGTTTTGAGTAAAGAGAGGTGACACCACCAAAAGAATACCTAGGATTAGGTTTTTGATTCAAACATAGTAACTACTATGAAAAGAAAAGAAAGGGTTAGGGGTCTTGGTTAAAAAATACGAGTCATTTTTAAATGAAAAGAAAGATTAGGGTTTTGATTGAAACCTGAAAATTAGTAGACATTACCATAAGAAAACATAAGATTAGGGTTTTGATTAAAAAACATATAGATAGGAGTTATTAATAAAAGGAAACATAGGATCCGTGTTTTGACCGAAAGATATTAGACTTTACGTTAGAAAAACAATAGATTATGGTTTTGTAATATAGGGTTAGTTTTTTTATTAATAACAAAATGAGACATTCCGAAAAAGTAAACAAAGCATTAGGGTTTGAATTGAAAGCAAAGAATTAGGTTTTCGATTCAAGTATAGTATGCGTTACGAAAAGAAAACATAGGATCAAGGTTTTGAGTAAAGAGAGGTGACACCACCAAAAGAATACCTAGGATTAGGTTTTGATTCAAACATAGTAACTACTATGAAAAGAAAAGAAAGGGTTAGGGGTCTTGGTTAAAAAATACGAGTCATTTTTAAATGAAAAGAAAGATTAGGGTTTTGATTGAAACCTGAAAATTAGTAGACATTACCATAAGAAAACATAAGATTAGGGTTTTGATTAAAAAACATATAGATAGGAGTTATTAATAAAAGGAAACATAGGATCCGTGTTTTGACCGAAAGATATTAGACTTTACGTTAAGAAAAACAATAGATTATGGTTTTGTAATATAGGGTTAGTTTTTTTATTAATAACAAAATGAGACATTCCGAAAAAGTAAACAAAGCATTAGGGTTTGAATTGAAAGCAAAGAATTAGGTTTTCGATTCAAGTATAGTATGCGTTACGAAAAGAAAACATAGGATCAAGGTTTTGAGTAAAGAGAGGTGACACCACCAAAAGAATACCTAGGATTAGGTTTTTGATTCAAACATAGTAACTACTATGAAAAGAAAAGAAAGGGTTAGGGGTCTTGGTTAAAAAATACGAGTCATTTTTAAATGAAAAGAAAGATTAGGGTTTTGATTGAAACCTGAAAATTAGTAGACATTACCATAAGAAAACATAAGATTAGGGTTTTGATTAAAAAACATATAGATAGGAGTTATTAATAAAAGGAAACATAGGATCCGTGTTTTGACCGAAGATATTAGACTTTACGTAAGAAAAACAATAGATTATGGTTTTGTAATATAGGGTTAGTTTTTTTATTAATAACAAAATGAGACATTCCGAAAAAGTAAACAAAGCATTAGGGTTTGAATTGAAAGCAAAGAATTAGGTTTTCGATTCAAGTATAGTATGCGTTACGAAAAGAAAACATAGGATCAAGGTTTTGAGTAAAGAGAGGTGACACCACCAAAAGAATACCTAGGATTAGGTTTTTGATTCAAACATAGTAACTACTATGAAAAGAAAAGAAAGGGTTAGGGGTCTTGGTTAAAAAATACGAGTCATTTTTAAATGAAAAGAAAGATTAGGGTTTTGATTGAAACCTGAAAATTAGTAGACATTACCATAAGAAAACATAAGATTAGGGTTTTGATTAAAAAACATATAGATAGGAGTTATTAATAAAAGGAAACATAGGATCCGTGTTTTGACCGAAAGATATTAGACTTTACGTTAGAAAAACAATAGATTATGGTTTTGTAATATAGGGTTAGTTTTTTTATTAATAACAAAATGAGACATTCCGAAAAAGTAAACAAAGCATTAGGGTTTGAATTGAAAGCAAAGAATTAGGTTTTCGATTCAAGTATAGTATGCGTTACGAAAAGAAAACATAGGATCAAGGTTTTGAGTAAAGAGAGGTGACACCACCAAAAGAATACCTAGGATTAGGTTTTTGATTCAAACATAGTAACTACTATGAAAAGAAAAGAAAGGGTTAGGGGTCTTGGTTAAAAAATACGAGTCATTTTTAAATGAAAAGAAAGATTAGGGTTTTGATTGAAACCTTAAAATTAGTAGACATTACCATAAGAAAACATAAGATTAGGGTTTTGATTAAAAAACATATAGATAGGAGTTATTAATAAAAGGAAACATAGGATCCGTGTTTTGACCGAAAGATATTAGACTTTACGTTAGAAAAACAATAGATTATGGTTTTGTAATATAGGGTTAGTTTTTTTATTAATAACAAAATGAGACATTCCGAAAAAGTAAACAAAGCATTAGGGTTTGAATTGAAAGCAAAGAATTAGGTTTTCGATTCAAGTATAGTATGCGTTACGAAAAGAAAACATAGGATCAAGGTTTGAGTAAAGAGAGGTGACACCACAAAAGAATACCTAGGATTAGGTTTTGATTCAAACATAGTAACTACTATGAAAAGAAAAGAAAGGGTTAGGGGTCTTGGTTAAAAAATACGAGTCATTTTTAAATGAAAAGAAAGATTAGGGTTTGATTGAAACCTTAAAATTAGTAGACATTACCATAAGAAAACATAAGATTAGGGTTTTGATTAAAAAACATATAGATAGGAGTTATTAATAAAAGGAAACATAGGATCCGTGTTTTGACCGAAGATATTAGACTTTACGTAAGAAAAACAATAGATTATGGTTTTGTAATATAGGGTTAGTTTTTTTATTAATAACAAAATGAGACATTCCGAAAAAGTAAACAAAGCATTAGGGTTTGAATTGAAAGCAAAGAATTAGGTTTTCGATTCAAGTATAGTATGCGTTACGAAAAGAAAACATAGGATCAAGGTTTTGAGTAAAGAGAGGTGACACCACCAAAAGAATACCTAGGATTAGGTTTTTGATTCAAACATAGTAACTACTATGAAAAGAAAAGAAAGGGTTAGGGGTCTTGGTTAAAAAATACGAGTCATTTTTAAATGAAAAGAAAGATTAGGGTTTTGATTGAAACCTGAAAATTAGTAGACATTACCATAAGAAAACATAAGATTAGGGTTTTGATTAAAAAACATATAGATAGGAGTTATTAATAAAAGGAAACATAGGATCCGTGTTTTGACCGAAAGATATTAGACTTTACGTTAGAAAAACAATAGATTATGGTTTTGTAATATAGGGTTAGTTTTTTTATTAATAACAAAATGAGACATTCCGAAAAAGTAAACAAAGCATTAGGGTTTGAATTGAAAGCAAAGAATTAGGTTTTCGATTCAAGTATAGTATGCGTTACGAAAAGAAAACATAGGATCAAGGTTTTGAGTAAAGAGAGGTGACACCACCAAAAGAATACCTAGGATTAGGTTTTTGATTCAAACATAGTAACTACTATGAAAAGAAAAGAAAGGGTTAGGGGTCTTGGTTAAAAAATACGAGTCATTTTTAAATGAAAAGAAAGATTAGGGTTTTGATTGAAACCTTAAAATTAGTAGACATTACCATAAGAAAACATAAGATTAGGGTTTTGATTAAAAAACATATAGATAGGAGTTATTAATAAAAGGAAACATAGGATCCGTGTTTTGACCGAAAGATATTAGACTTTACGTTAGAAAAACAATAGATTATGGTTTTGTAATATAGGGTTAGTTTTTTATTAATAACAAAATGAGACATTCCGAAAAAGTAAACAAAGCATTAGGGTTTGAATTGAAAGCAAAGAATTAGGTTTTCGATTCAAGTATAGTATGCGTTACGAAAAGAAAACATAGGATCAAGGTTTTCAGTAAAGAGAGGTGAGACCAACAAAAGAATACCTAGGATTAGGGTTTTGATTCAAACATAGTAACTACTATGAAAAGAAAAGAAAGGGTTAGGGGTCTTGGTTAAAAAATACGAGTCATTTTTAAATGAAAAGAAAGATTAGGGTTTTGATTGAAACCTTAAAATTAGTAGACATTACCATAAGAAAACATAAGATTAGGGTTTTGATTAAAAAACATATAGATAGGAGTTATTAATAAAAGGAAACATAGGATCCGTGTTCAGACACAAGATATTAGACTTTACGTTAGAAAAACAATAGATTATGGTTTTGTAATATAGGGTTAGTTTTTTGATTAATAACAAAATGAGACATTCCGAAAAAGTAAACAAAGCATTAGGGTTTGAATTGAAAGCAAAGAATTAGGTTTTCGATTCAAGTATAGTATGCGTTACGAAAAGAAAACATAGGATCAAGGTTTTGAGTAAAGAGAGGTGACACCACCAAAAGAATACCTAGGATTAGGTTTTGATTCAAACATAGTAACTACTATGAAAAGAAAAGAAAGGGTTAGGGGTCTTGGTTAAAAAATACGAGTCATTTTTAAATGAAAAGAAAGATTAGGGTTTTGATTGAAACCTGAAAATTAGTAGACATTACCATAAGAAAACATAAGATTAGGGTTTTGATTAAAAAACATATAGATAGGAGTTATTAATAAAAGGAAACATAGGATCCGTGTTTTGACAGAAAGATATTAGACTTTACTTTAGAAAAACAATAGATTATGGTTTTGTAATATAGGGTTAGTTTTTTATTAATAACCAAATGAGACATTCCGAAAAAGTAAACAAAGCATTAGGGTTTGAATTGAAAGCAAAGAATTAGGTTTTCGATTCAAGTATAGTATGCGTTACGAAAAGAAAACATAGGATCAAGGTTTTGAGTAAAGAGAGGTGAGACCACCAAAAGAATACCTAGGATTAGGGTTTTGATTCAAACATACTAACTACTATGAAAAGAAAAGAAAGGGTTAGGGGTCTTGGTTAAAAAATACGAGTCATTTTTAAATGAAAAGAAAGATTAGGGTTTTGATTGAAACCTTAAAATTAGTAGACATTACCATAAGAAAACATAAGATTAGGGTTTTGATTAAAAAACATATAGATAGGAGTTATTAATAAAAGGAAACATAGGATCCGTGTTTTGACCGAAAGATATTATACCTTACGTTAGAAAAACAATAGATTATGGTTTTGTAATATAGGGTTAGTTTTTTGATTAATAACAAAATGAGACATTCCGAAAAAGTAAACAAAGCATTAGGGTTTGAATTGAAAGCAAAGAATTAGGTTTTCGATTCAAGTATAGTATGCGTTACGAAAAGAAAACATAGGATCAAGGTTTTGAGTAAAGAGAGGTGACACCACCAAAAGAATACCTAGGATTAGGGTTTTGATTCAAACATAGTAACTACTATGAAAAGAAAAGAAAGGGTTAGGGGTCTTGGTTAAAAAATACGAGTCATTTTTAAATGAAAAGAAAGATTAGGGTTTTGATTGAAACCTGAAAATTAGTAGACATTACCATAACAAAACATAAGATCAGGGTTTTGATTAAAAAACATATAGATAGGAGTTATTAATAAAAGGAAACATAGGATCCGTGTTTTGACAGAAAGATATTAGACTTTACTTTAGAAAAACAATAGATTATGGTTTTGTAATATAGGGTTAGTTTTTTGATTAATAACAAAATGAGACATTCCGAAAAAGTAAACAAAGCATTAGGGTTTGAATTGAAAGCAAAGAATTAGGTTTTCGATTCAAGTATAGTATGCGTTACGAAAAGAAAACATAGGATCAAGGTTTTGAGTAAAGAGAGGTGACACCACCAAAAGAATACCTAGGATTAGGTTTTGATTCAAACATAGTAACTACTATGAAAAGAAAAGAAAGGGTTAGGGGTCTTGGTTAAAAAATACGAGTCATTTTTAAATGAAAAGAAAGATTAGGGTTTTGATTGAAACCTTAAAATTAGTAGACATTACCATAAGAAAACATAAGATTAGGGTTTTGATTAAAAAACATATAGATAGGAGTTATTAATAAAAGGAAACATAGGATCCGTGTTTTGACCGAAAGATATTAGACTTACGTTAGAAAAACAATAGATTATGGTTTTGTAATATAGGGTTAGTTTTTTTGATTAAAACAAAATGAGACATTCCGAAAAAGTAAACAAAGCATTAGGGTTTGAATTGAAAGCAAAGAATTAGGTTTTCGATTCAAGTATAGTATGCGTTACGAAAAGAAAACATAGGATCAAGGTTTTGAGTAAAGAGAGGTGACACCACCAAAAGAATACCTAGGATTAGGGTTTTGATTCAAACATAGCAACTACTATGAAAAGAAAAGAAAGGGTTAGGGGTCTTGGTTAAAAAATACGAGTCATTTTTAAATGAAAAGAAAGATTAGGGTTTTGATTGAAACCTGAAAATTAGTAGACATTACCATAAGAAAACATAAGATTAGGGTTTTGATTAAAAAACATATAGATAGGAGTTATTAATAAAAGGAAACATAGGATCCGTGTTTTGACCGAAAGATATTAGACTTTACGTTAGAAAAACAATAGATTATGGTTTTGTAATATAGGGTTAGTTTTTTTATTAAAACAAAATGAGACATTCCGAAAAAGTAAACAAAGCATTAGGGTTTGAATTGAAAGCAAAGAATTAGGTTTTCGATTCAAGTATAGTATGCGTTACGAAAAGAAAACATAGGATCAAGATTTTGAGTAAAGAGAGGTGACACCACCAAAAGAATACCTAGGATTAGGGTTTTGATTCAAACATAGCAACTACTATGAAAAGAAAAGAAAGGGTTAGGGGTCTTGGTTAAAAAATACGAGTCATTTTTAAATGAAAAGAAAGATTAGGGTTTTGATTGAAACCTGAAAATTAGTAGACATTACCATAAGAAAACATAAGATTAGGGTTTTGATTAAAAAACATATAGATCGGAGTTATTAATAAAAGGAAACATAGGATCCGTGTTTTGACCGAAAGATATTAGACTTTACGTTAGAAAAACAATAGATTATGGTTTTGTAATATAGGGTTAGTTTTTTATTAATAACAAAATGAGACATTCCGAAAAAGTAAACAAAGCATTAGGGTTTGAATTGAAAGCAAAGAATTAGGTTTTCGATTCAAGTATAGTATGCGTTACGAAAAGAAAACATAGGATCAAGGTTTTGAGTAAAGAGAGGTGACACCACCAAAAGAATACCTAGGATTAGGTTTTGATTCAAACATAGCAACTACTATGAAAAGAAAAGAAAGGGTTAGGGGTCTTGGTTAAAAAATACGAGTCATTTTAAATGAAAAGAAAGATTAGGGTTTTGATTGAAACCTTAAAATTAGTAGACATTACCATAAGAAAACATAAGATTAGGGTTTTGATTAAAAAACATATAGATAGGAGTTATTAATAAAAGGAAACATAGGATCCGTGTTTTGACCGAAAGATATTAGACTTTACGTTAGAAAAACAATAGATTATGGTTTTGTAATATAGGGTTAGTTTTTTTATTAATAACAAAATGAGACATTCCGAAAAAGTAAACAAAGCATTAGGGTTTGAATTGAAAGCAAAGAATTAGGTTTTCGATTCAAGTATAGTATGCGTTACGAAAAGAAAACATAGGATCAAGGTTTTGAGTAAAGAGAGGTGACACCACCAAAAGAATACCTAGGATTAGGGTTTTGATTCAAACATAGTAACTACTATGAAAAGAAAAGAAAGGGTTAGGGGTCTTGGTTAAAAAATACGAGTCATTTTTAAATGAAAAGAAAGATTAGGGTTTTGATTGAAACCTTAAAATTAGTAGACATTACCATAAGAAAACATAAGATTAGGGTTTTGATTAAAAAACATATAGATAGGAGTTATTAATAAAAGGAAACATAGGATCCGTGTTTTGACCGAAAGATATTAGACTTTACGTTAGAAAAACAATAGATTATGGTTTTGTAATATAGGGTTAGTTTTTTATTAAAACAAAATGAGACATTCCGAAAAAGTAAACAAAGCATTAGGGTTTGAATTGAAAGCAAAGAATTAGGTTTTCGATTCAAGTATAGTATGCGTTACGAAAAGAAAACATAGGATCAAGGTTTTGAGTAAAGAGAGGTGAGACCACCAAAAGAATACCTAGGATTAGGGTTTTGATTCAAACATAGTAACTACTATGAAAAGAAAAGAAAGGGTTAGGGTCTTGGTTAAAAAATACGAGTCATTTTTAAATGAAAAGAAAGATTAGGGTTTTGATTGAAACCTTAAAATTGGTAGACATACCATAACAAAACATAAGATTATGGTTTTGATTAAAAAACATATAGATAGGAGTTATTAATAAAAGGAAACATAGGATCCGTGTTTTGACCGAAAGATATTAGACTTTACGTTAGAAAAACAATAGATTATGGTTTTGTAATATAGGGTTAGTTTTTTGATTAAAAACCAAATGAGACATTCCGAAAAAGTAAACAAAGCATTAGGGTTTGAATTGAAAGCAAAGAATTAGGTTTTCGATTCAAGTATAGTATGCGTTACGAAAAGAAAACATAGGATCAAGGTTTTGAGTAAAGAGAGGTGACACCACCAAAAGAATACCTAGGATTAGGGTTTTGATTCAAACATAGTAACTACTATGAAAAGAAAAGAAAGGGTTAGGGGTCTTGGTTAAAAAATACGAGTCATTTTTAAATGAAAAGAAAGATTAGGGTTTTGATTGAAACCTTAAAATTAGTAGACATTACCATAAGTAAACATAAGATTAGGGTTTTGATTAAAAAACATATAGATAGGAGTTATTAATAAAAGGAAACATAGGATCCGTGTTTTGACCGAAAGATATTAGACTTTACGTTAGAAAAACAATAGATTATGGTTTTGTAATATAGGGTTAGTTTTTTTATTAAAACAAAATGAGACATTCCGAAAAAGTAAACAAAGCATTAGGGTTTGAATTGAAAGCAAAGAATTAGGTTTTCGATTCAAGTATAGTATGCGTTACGAAAAGAAAACATAGGATCAAGGTTTTGAGTAAAGAGAGGTGACACCACCAAAAGAATACCTAGGATTAGGGTTTTGATTCAAACATAGTAACTACTATGAAAAGAAAAGAAAGGGTTAGGGGTCTTGGTTAAAAAATACGAGTCATTTTTAAATGAAAAGAAAGATTAGGGTTTTGATTGAAACCTGAAAATTAGTAGACATTACCATAAGAAAACATAAGATTAGGGTTTTGATTAAAAAACATATAGATAGGACTTATTAATAAAAGGAAACATAGGATCCGTGTTTTGACCGAAAGATATTAGACATTACGTTAGAAAAACAATAGATTATGGTTTTGTAATATAGGGTTAGTTTTTTATTAAAACAAAATGAGACATTCCGAAAAAGTAAACAAAGCATTAGGGTTTGAATTGAAAGCAAAGAATTAGGTTTTCGATTCAAGTATAGTATGCGTTACGAAAAGAAAACATAGGATCAAGGTTTTGAGTAAAGAGAGGTGACACCACCAAAAGAATACCTAGGATTAGGGTTTTGATTCAAACATAGTAACTACTATGAAAAGAAAAGAAAGGGTTAGGGGTCTTGGTTAAAAATACGAGTCATTTTTAAATGAAAAGAAAGATTAGGGTTTTGATTGAAACCTGAAAATTAGTAGACATTACCATAAGAAAACATAAGATTAGGGTTTTGATTAAAAAACATATAGATAGGAGTTATTAATAAAAGGAAACATAGGATCGTGTTTTGACCGAAAGATATTAGACTTTACGTTAGAAAAACAATAGATTATGGTTTTGTAATATAGGGTTAGTTTTTTGATTAATAACAAAATGAGACATTCCGAAAAAGTAAACAAAGCATTAGGGTTTGAATTGAAAGCAAAGAATTAGGTTTTCGATTCAAGTATAGTATGCGTTACGAAAAGAAAACATAGGATCAAGGTTTTGAGTAAAGAGAGGTGACACCACCAAAAGAATACCTAGGATTAGGGTTTTGATTCAAACATAGTAACTACTATGAAAAGAAAAGAAAGGGTTAGGGGTCTTGGTTAAAAAATACGAGTCATTTTTAAATGAAAAGAAAGATTAGGGTTTTGATTGAAACCTGAAAATTAGTAGACATTACCATAAGAAAACATAAGATTAGGGTTTTGATTAAAAAACATATAGATAGGAGTTATTAATAAAAGGAAACATAGGATCCGTGTTTTGACCGAAAGATATTAGACTTTACGTTAGAAAAACAATAGATTATGGTTTTGTAATATAGGGTTAGTTTTTTTATTAAAACAAAATGAGACATTCCGAAAAAGTAAACAAAGCATTAGGGTTTGAATTGAAAGCAAAGAATTAGGTTTTCGATTCAAGTATAGTATGCGTTACGAAAAGAAAACATAGGATCAAGGTTTTGAGTAAAGAGAGGTGACACCACCAAAAGAATACCTAGGATTAGGGTTTTGATTCAAACATAGTAACTACTATGAAAAGAAAAGAAAGGGTTAGGGGTCTTGGTTAAAAAATACGAGTCATTTTTAAATGAAAAGAAAGATTAGGGTTTTGATTGAAACCTTAAAATTAGTAGACATTACCATAAGAAAACATAAGATTAGGGTTTTGATTAAAAAACATATAGATAGGAGTTATTAATAAAAGGAAACATAGGATCCGTGTTTTGACCGAAAGATATTAGACTTTACGTTAGAAAAACAATAGATTATGGTTTTGTAATATAGGGTTAGTTTTTTTATTAAAACAAAATGAGACATTCCGAAAAAGTAAACAAAGCATTAGGGTTTGAATTGAAAGCAAAGAATTAGGTTTTCGATTCAAGTATAGTATGCGTTACGAAAAGAAAACATAGGATCAAGGTTTTGAGTAAAGAGAGGTGACACCACCAAAAGAATACCTAGGATTAGGGTTTTGATTCAAACATAGTAACTACTATGAAAAGAAAAGAAAGGGTTAGGGGTCTTGGTTAAAAAATACGAGTCATTTTTAAATGAAAAGAAAGATTAGGGTTTTGATTGAAACCTTAAAATTAGTAGACATTACCATAAGAAAACATAAGATTAGGGTTTTGATTAAAAAACATATAGATAGGAGTTATTAATAAAAGGAAACATAGGATCCGTGTTTTGACCGAAAGATATTAGACTTTACGTTAGAAAAACAATAGATTATGGTTTTGTAATATAGGGTTAGTTTTTTTATTAAAACAAAATGAGACATTCCGAAAAAGTAAACAAAGCATTAGGGTTTGAATTGAAAGCAAAGAATTAGGTTTTCGATTCAAGTATAGTATGCGTTACGAAAAGAAAACATAGGATCAAGGTTTTGAGTAAAGAGAGGTGACACCACCAAAAGAATACCTAGGATTAGGGTTTTGATTCAAACATAGTAACTACTATGAAAAGAAAAGAAAGGGTTAGGGGTCTTGGTTAAAAAATACGAGTCATTTTTAAATGAAAAGAAAGATTAGGGTTTTGATTGAAACCTGAAAATTAGTAGACATTACCATAAGAAAACATAAGATTAGGGTTTTGATTAAAAACATATAGATAGGAGTTATTAATAAAAGGAAACATAGGATCCGTGTTTTGACCGAAAGATATTAGACTTTACGTTAGAAAAACAATAGATTATGGTTTTGTAATATAGGGTTAGTTTTTTATTAAAAACAAAATGAGACATTCCGAAAAAGTAAACAAAGCATTAGGGTTTGAATTGAAAGCAAAGAATTAGGTTTTCGATTCAAGTATAGTATGCGTTACGAAAAGAAAACATAGGATCAAGGTTTTGAGTAAAGAGAGGTGACACCACCAAAAGAATACCTAGGATTAGGGTTTTGATTCAAACATAGTAACTACTATGAAAAGAAAAGAAAGGGTTAGGGGTCTTGGTTAAAAAATACGAGTCATTTTTAAATGAAAAGAAAGATTAGGGTTTTGATTGAAACCTGAAAATTAGTAGACATTACCATAAGAAACATAAGATTAGGGTTTTGATTAAAAAACATATAGATAGGAGTTATTAATAAAAGGAAACATAGGATCCGTGTTTTGACCGAAAGATATTAGACTTTACGTTAGAAAAACAATAGATTATGGTTTTGTAATATAGGGTTAGTTTTTTGATTAAAAACCAAATGAGACATTCCGAAAAAGTAAACAAAGCATTAGGGTTTGAATTGAAAGCAAAGAATTAGGTTTTCGATTCAAGTATAGTATGCGTTACGAAAAGAAAACATAGGATCAAGGTTTTGAGTAAAGAGAGGTGACACCACCAAAAGAATACCTAGGATTAGGGTTTTGATTCAAACATAGCTAACTACTATGAAAAGAAAAGAAAGGGTTAGGGGTCTTGGTTAAAAAATACGAGTCATTTTTAAATGAAAAGAAAGATTAGGGTTTTGATTGAAACCTGAAAATTAGTAGACATTAACATAAGAAACATAAGATTAGGGTTTTGATTAAAAAACTTATAAATAGGAGTTATTAATAAAAGGATACATAGGTTTTGACCGAAAGATATATTAGACTTTACGAAAGAAAAACAAAAGATTATTGTTTTGTAATATAGGGTTAGTTTTTTGATTAAAAACAAAATGAGACATTCCGAAAAAGTAAACAAAGCATTAGGGTTTGAATTGAAAGCAAAGAATTAGGTTTTCGATTCAAGTATAGTATGCGTTACGAAAAGAAAACATAGGATCAAGGTTTTGAGTAAAGAGAGGTGACACCACCAAAAGAATACCTAGGATTAGGGTTTTGATTCAAACATAGTAACTACCATGAAAAGAAAAGAAAGGGTTAGGGGTCTTGGTTAAAAAATACGAGTCATTTTTAAATGAAAAGAAAGATTAGGGTTTTGATTGAAACCTGAAAATTAGTAGACATTACCATAAGAAAACATAAGATTAGGGTTTTGATTAAAAAACATATAGATAGGAGTTATTAATAAAAGGATACATAGGATCCGTGTTTGACCGAAAGATATTAGACTTTACGTTAGAAAAACAATAGATTATGGTTTTGTAATATAGGGTTAGTTTTTTTATTAAAAACAAAATGAGACATTCCGAAAAAGTAAACAAAGCATTAGGGTTTGAATTGAAAGCAAAGAATTAGGTTTTCGATTCAAGTATAGTATGCGTTACGAAAAGAAAACATAGGATCAAGGTTTTGAGTAAAGAGAGGTGACACCACCAAAAGAATACCTAGGATTAGGGTTTTGATTCAAACATAGTAACTACCTATGAAAAGAAAAGAAAGGGTTAGGGGTCTTGGTTAAAAAATACGAGTCATTTTTAAATGAAAAGAAAGATTAGGGTTTTGATTGAAACCTGAAAATTAGTAGACATTACCATAAGAAAACATAAGATTAGGGTTTTGATTAAAAAACTTATAGATAGGAGTTATTAATAAAAGGATACATAGGATCCGTGTTTTGACCGAAAGATATTAGACTTTACGTAAGAAAAACAATAGATTATGGTTTTGTAATATAGGGTTAGTTTTTTTATTAAAAACAAAATGAGACATTCCGAAAAAGTAAACAAACCATTAGGGTTTGAATTGAAAGCAAAGAATTAGGTTTTCGATTCAAGTATAGTATGCGTTACGAAAAGAAAACATAGGATCAAGGTTTTGAGTAAAGAGAGGTGACACCACCAAAAGAATACCTAGGATTAGGGTTTTGATTCAAACATAGTAACTACCATGAAAAGAAAAGAAAGGGTTAGGGGTCTTGGTTAAAAAATACGAGTCATTTTTAAATGAAAAGAAAGATTAGGGTTTTGATTGAAACCTGAAAATTAGTAGACATTAACATAAGAAAACATAAGATTAGGGTTTTGATTAAAAAACTTATAGATAGGAGTTATTAATAAAAGGATACATAGGATCCGTGTTTTGACCGAAAGATATTAGACTTTACGTAAGAAAAACAATAGATTATTGTTTTGTAATATAGGGTTAGTTTTTTTATTAAAAACAAAATGAGACATTCCGAAAAAGTAAACAAACCATTAGGGTTTGAATTGAAAGCAAAGAATTAGGTTTTCGATTCAAGTATAGTATGCGTTACGAAAAGAAAACATACGATAAGGGTTTTGAGTAAAGAGAGGTGACACCACCAAAAGAATACCTAGGATTAGGGTTTTGATTCAAACATAGTAACTACCATGAAAAGAAAAGAAAGGGTTAATGGGTCTTGGTTAAAAAATACGAGTCATTTTTAAATGAAAAGAAAGATTAGGGTTTTGATTGAAACCTGAAAATTAGTAGACATTAACATAAGAAAACATAAGATTAGGGTTTTGATTAAAAAACTTATAGATAGGAGTTATTAATAAAAGGATACATAGGATCCGTGTTTTCACCGAAAGATATTAGAGTTTACGAAAGAAAAACAAAAGATTATTGTTTTGTAATATAGGGTTAGTTTTTTGATTAAAAACAAAATGAGACATTGCGAAAAAGGAAACAAACCATTAGGGTTTGAATTGAAAGCAAAGAATTAGGTTTTCGATTCAAGTATAGTATGCGTTATGAAAAGAAAACATAGGATAAGGGTTTTGAGTAAAGAGAGGTGACACCACCAAAAGAATACCTAGGATTAGGGTTTTGATTCAAACATAGTAACTACCATGAAAAGAAAAGAAAGGGTTAGGGGTCTTGGTTAAAAAATACGAGTCATTTTTAAATGAAAAGAAAGATTAGGGTTTTGATTGAAACCTGAAAATTAGTAGACATTAACATAAGAAATCATAAGATTAGGTTTTTGATAAAAAACTTATAGATAGGAGTTATTAATAAAAGGATACATAGGATCCGTGTTTTCACCGAAAGATATTAGAGTTTACGAAAGAAAAACAAAAGATTATTGTTTTGTAATATAGGGTTAGTTTTTTTATTAAAAACAAAATGAGACATTGCGAAAAAGGAAAATAACCATTAGGGTTTGAATTGAAAGCAAAGAATTAGGTTTTCGATTCAAGTATAGTATGCGTTATGAAAAGAAAACATAGGATAAGGGTTTTGAGTAAAGAGAGGTGACACCACCAAAAGAATACCTAGGATTAGGGTTTTTATTCAAACATAGTAACTACCATGAAAAGAAAAGAAAGGGTTAGGGGTCTTGGTTAAAAAATACGAGTCATTTTTAAATGAAAAGAAAGATTAGGGTTTTGATTGAAACCTGAAAATTAGTAGACGTTAACATAAGAAATCATAAGATTAGGTTTTTGATCAAAAAACTTATAGATAGGAGTTATTAATAAAAGGATATATAGGATCCGTGTTTTCACCGAAAGATATTAGAGTTTACGAAAGAAAAACAAAAGATTATTGTTTTGTAATATAGGGTTAGTTTTTTGATTAAAAACAAAATGAGACATTGCGAAAAAGGAAAATAACCATTAGGGTTTGAATTGAAAGCAAAGAATTAGGTTTTCGATTCAAGTATAGTATGCGTTATGAAAAGAAAACATAGGATAAGGGTTTTGAGTAAAGAGAGGTGACACCACCAAAAGAATACCTAGGATTAGGGTTTTTATTCAAACATACTAACTACCATGAAAAGAAAAGAAAGGGTTAGGGGTCTTGATTAAAAAATACGAGTCATTTTTAAATGAAAAGAAAGATTAGGGTTTTGATTGAAACCTGAAATTAGTAGACATTAACATAAGAAATCATAAGATTAGGTTTTGATCAAAAAACTTATAGATAGGAGTTATTAATAAAAGGATATATAGGATCCGTGTTTTCACCGAAAGATATTAGAGTTTACGAAAGAAAAACAAAAGATTATTGTTTTGTAATATAGGGTTAGTTTTTTGATTAAAAACAAAATGAGACATTGCGAAAAAGGAAAATAACCATTAGGGTTTGAATTGAAAGCAAAGAATTAGGTTTTCGATTCAAGTATAGTATGCGTTATGAAAAGAAAACATAGGATAAGGGTTTTGAGTAAAGAGAGGTGACACCACCAAAAGAATACCTAGGATTAGGGTTTTTATTCAAACATACTAACTACCATGAAAAGAAAAGAAAGGGTTAGGGGTCTTGGTTAAAAAATACGAGTCATTTTTAAATGAAAAGAAAGATTAGGGTTTTGATTGAAACCTGAAAATTAGTAGACGTTAACATAAGAAATCATAATATTAGGTTTTTGATCAAAAAACTTATAGATAGGAGTTATTAATAAAAGGATATATAGGATCCGTGTTTTCACCGAAAGATATTAGAGTTTACGAAAGAAAAACAAAAGATTATTGTTTTGTAATATAGGGTTAGTTTTTTTATTAAAAACAAAATGAGACATTGCGAAAAAGGAAAATAACCATTAGGGTTTGAATTGAAAGCAAAGAATTAGGTTTTCGATTCAAGTATAGTATGCGTTATGAAAAGAAAACATAGGATAAGGGTTTTGAGTAAAGAGAGGTGACACCACCAAAAGAATACCTAGGATTAGGGTTTTTATTCAAACATACTAACTACCATGAAAAGAAAAGAAAGGGTTAGGGTCTTGGTTAAAAAATACGAGTCATTTTTAAATGAAAAGAAAGATTAGGGTTTTGATTGAAACCTGAAAATTAGTAGACGTTAACATAAGAAATCATAAGATTAGGTTTTTGATCAAAAAACTTATAGATAGGAGTTATTAATAAAAGGATATATAGGATCCGTGTCTTCACCGAAAGATATTAGAGTTTACGAAAGAAAAACAAAAGATTATTGTTTTGTAATATAGGGTTAGTTTTTTTATTAAAAACAAAATGAGACATTGCGAAAAAGGAAAATAACCATTAGGGTTTGAATTGAAAGCAAAGAATTAGGTTTTCGATTCAAGTATAGTATGCGTTATGAAAAGAAAACATAGGATAAGGGTTTTGAGTAAAGAGAGGTGACACCACCAAAAGAATACCTAGGATTAGGGTTTTTATTCAAACATACTAACTACCATGAAAAGAAAAGAAAGGGTTAGGGGTCTTGGTTAAAAAATACGAGTCATTTTTAAATGAAAAGAAAGATTAGGGTTTTGATTGAAACCTGAAAATTAGTAGACGTTAACATAAGAAATCATAAGATTAGGTTTTTGATCAAAAAACTTATAGATAGGAGTTATTAATAAAAGGATATATAGGATCCGTGTTTTCACCGAAAGATATTAGAGTTTACGAAAGAAAAACAAAAGATTATTGTTTTGTAATATAGGGTTAGTTTTTTGATTAAAAACAAAATGAGACATTGCGAAAAAGGAAAATAACCATTAGGGTTTGAATTGAAAGCAAAGAATTAGGTTTTCGATTCAAGTATAGTATGCGTTATGAAAAGAAAACATAGGATAAGGGTTTTGAGTAAAGAGAGGTGACACCACCAAAAGAATACCTAGGATTAGGGTTTTTATTCAAACATACTAACTACCATGAAAAGAAAAGAAAGGGTTAGGGGTCTTGGTTAAAAAATACGAGTCATTTTTAAATGAAAAGAAAGATTAGGGTTTTGATTGAAACCTGAAAATTAGTAGACGTTAACATAAGAAATCATAAGATTAGGTTTTTGATCAAAAAACTTATAGATAGGAGTTATTAATAAAAGGATATATAGGATCCGTGTTTTCACCGAAAGATATTAGAGTTTACGAAAGAAAAACAAAAGATTATTGTTTTGTAATATAGGGTTAGTTTTTTGATTAAAAACAAAATGAGACATTGCGAAAAAGGAAAATAACCATTAGGGTTTGAATTGAAAGCAAAGAATTAGGTTTTCGATTCAAGTATAGTATGCGTTATGAAAAGAAAACATAGGATAAGGGTTTTGAGTAAAGAGAGGTGACACCACCAAAAGAATACCTAGGATTAGGGTTTTTATTCAAACATACTAACTACCATGAAAAGAAAAGAAAGGGTTAGGGGTCTTGATTAAAAAATACGAGTCATTTTTAAATGAAAAGAAAGATTAGGGTTTTGATTGAAACCTGAAAATTAGTAGACGTTAACATAAGAAATCATAAGATTAGGTTTTTGATCAAAAAACTTATAGATAGGAGTTATTAATAAAAGGATATATAGGATCCGTGTCTTCACCGAAAGATATTAGAGTTTACGAAAGAAAAAAAAAGATTATTGTTTTGTAATATAGGGTTAGTTTTTTGATTAAAAACAAAATGAGACATTGCGAAAAAGGAAAATAACCATTAGGGTTTGAATTGAAAGCAAAGAATTAGGTTTTCGATTCAAGTATAGTATGCGTTATGAAAAGAAAACATAGGATAAGGGTTTTGAGTAAAGAGAGGTGACACCACCAAAAGAATACCTAGGATTAGGGTTTTTATTCAAACATACTAACTACCATGAAAAGAAAAGAAAGGGTTAGGGGTCTTGGTTAAAAAATACGAGTCATTTTTAAATGAAAAGAAAGATTAGGGTTTTGATTGAAACCTGAAAATTAGTAGACGATTAACATAAGAAATCATAAGATTAGGTTTTTGATCAAAAAACTTATAGATAGGAGTTATTAATAAAAGGATATATAGGATCCGTGTCTTCACCGAAAGATATTAGAGTTTACGAAAGAAAAACAAAAGATTATTGTTTTGTAATATAGGGTTAGTTTTTTGATTAAAAACAAAATGAGACATTGCGAAAAAGGAAAATAACCATTAGGGTTTGAATTGAAAGCAAAGAATTAGGTTTTCGATTCAAGTATAGTATGCGTTATGAAAAGAAAACATAGGATAAGGGTTTTGAGTAAAGAGAGGTGACACCACCAAAAGAATACCTAGGATTAGGGTTTTTATTCAAACATACTAACTACCATGAAAAGAAAAGAAAGGGTTAGGGTCTTGGTTAAAAAATACGAGTCATTTTTAAATGAAAAGAAAGATTAGGGTTTTGATTGAAACCTGAAAATTAGTAGACGTTAACATAAGAAATCATAAGATTAGGTTTTTGATCAAAAAACTTATAGATAGGAGTTATTAATAAAAGGATATATAGGATCCGTGTCTTCACCGAAAGATATTAGAGTTTACGAAAGAAAAACAAAAGATTATTGTTTTGTAATATAGGGTTAGTTTTTTGATTAAAAACAAAATGAGACATTGCGAAAAAGGAAAATAACCATTAGGGTTTGAATTGAAAGCAAAGAATTAGGTTTTCGATTCAAGTATAGTATGCGTTATGAAAAGAAAACATAGGATAAGGGTTTTGAGTAAAGAGAGGTGACACCACCAAAAGAATACCTAGGATTAGGGTTTTTATTCAAACATACTAACTACCATGAAAAGAAAAGAAAGGGTTAGGGGTCTTGGATTAAAAAATACGAGTCATTTTTAAATGAAAAGAAAGATTAGGGTTTTGATTGAAACCTGAAAATTAGTAGACGATAACATAAGAAATCATAAGATTAGGTTTTTGATCAAAAAACTTATAGATAGGAGTTATTAATAAAAGGATATATAGGATCCGTGTCTTCACCGAAAGATATTAGAGTTTACGAAAGAAAAACAAAAGATTATTGTTTTGTAATATAGGGTTAGTTTTTTGATTAAAAACAAAATGAGACATTGCGAAAAAGGAAAATAACCATTAGGGTTTGAATTGAAAGCAAAGAATTAGGTTTTCGATTCAAGTATAGTATGCGTTATGAAAAGAAAACATAGGATAAGGGTTTTGAGTAAAGAGAGGTGACACCACCAAAAGAATACCTAGGATTAGGGTTTTTATTCAAACATACTAACTACCATGAAAAGAAAAGAAAGGGTTAGGGGTCTTGGTTAAAAAATACGAGTCATTTTTAAATGAAAAGAAAGATTAGGGTTTTGATTGAAACCTGAAAATTAGTAGACGATTAACATAAGAAATCATAAGATTAGGTTTTTGATCAAAAAACTTATAGATAGGAGTTATTAATAAAAGGATACTAGGATCCGTGTCTTCACCGAAAGATATTAGAGTTTACGAAAGAAAAACAAAAGATTATTGTTTTGTAATATAGGGTTAGTTTTTTGATTAAAACAAAATGAGACATTGCGAAAAAGGAAAATAACCATTAGGGTTTGAATTGAAAGCAAGAATTAGGTTTTCGATTCAAGTATAGTATGCGTTATGAAAAGAAAACATAGGATAAGGGTTTGAGTAAAGAGAGGTGACACCACCAAAGAAATACATTGGATTTGGGTTTTGATTCAACATACGTAACTACCATGAAAAGAAAGAAAGGGCTAGGGTTTGATTAAAAAATACGAGTCATTTTTAAATGAAAAGAAAGATTAGGGTTTGATTG